>JNBS01002169.1:0-11547 GCA_002081575.1 Thraustotheca clavata | reverse complement strand
CGTTTCGTATAACTTCGTATAATGTATGCTATACGAAGTTATACGTACATTTCTGCATTGTTGGATATGCAATTGCTCGGTAAAAAATATAACAAATATTATTAAGATATACTCTAGATTATAAAAAACTTGACGGCAAAGTACACTCCTTCATCAACACCATTTCCATCATTTACTTTGTATATCCACCCTTTTCCAACAACTCTTTAAATGCTTTTAGGTCACGTTATTCTAATGCATCTCAACCACAAATTAATTACGCAGAATTTGACGGTAATCCATTACATAAAACTAAGTATATATTTTTTACTCAGGTACAGCGGAATATTTAGCTCAAATTCCAAATGACAATGCTTATTTGTACATGTAAAACTATTCATTCAATCTAAGTTGTTAATAGGGCATTCATAAATCAAGTTAAAAAAGTTGGTGATCTCTCGCAAGCAACAGTTAAAGGATTGTACAGCATTCATATAATAAATGTTTAATGTGAAGCATAGAGACTTTCAAGCGAACGCTGGCATCGACTTTTCTATTGCAGTGTTTCCACCCTCAATCACTTTACTGTAAGTTGTATAAATTTCGTTTTAATCAATCAATGGAATAGTTCAATTGCAAACTGCTCCCTGACATCTTTGCCTGCAACCATTCCTTACAGACAACTCACTACATTGTGCTAATCTATTGATGCTAATCTTGCTAATTTAACTATAGCTACGGATCGTCTAACAATTTCACAAAAATTGAATCTATTGATTTTAGCAACGCTAGTGAAATGTACAATGAACTATCTTGGTATATAATTTGGTCATACTTTGTTCATAGTGATTTTTCCAACTGCCCACAAATCAAAACCTTTTCCAGTGTGTCATTATCAACACAAATTAACACTTTGTAGATTATTGTGCAAAATGTAAGACTAATGACCTTTTTCGCTAGTAAGTTCAACGCTACGAACTTTACAACATTCCGCATTGATTCACAAACTTTCGAAGCGTTGAATAATGTGTCATTGTTTTCGGTTCGAGATATTAATGTTAGTACCTCCTGTTCGCTGCCCGACAAGAAAATGCCACTTCAAAGCTTTACTGTGTGTGTTATGTCAAGTACTTTGTTATCTAGTGTACTAAAAGCAATCACGATTATGATAGATGCTCTAGATAGTGTGAATGTGTCGAATTCAGCATACGTTGTATTAATCATTGGTACATCTATTGGTGATATCGCTATCTTATGTGCAGTCGCTTATTTCTTTATCAAAAAGCAAAAACAAGATTATAATGAAGGGTACCGGTCAGTACTTATTACTACTATAGAAATCTTCATGTGCAGCTCAGGGGTGTGGATTCCACCGGCTCTGAATTTGCCGCTAATTTCGAGGTAACCCTCTCCAAGCATTCAAAATTGAGAATTTGATTAGGCACTTCAACTCTTGCGTTTAGACGAAAGATTATTGAAAAAGCTCAAATCTGTTGCAAGAGGAGCCTATGGCGAAATTTGGAAAGGTGAATATTAGGGTAACAATGCTACTCGAGTAATTATATTATTTAAATATAGGTGAAATCGTTGCTCTCAAGTGCTTGCTGCCTGGTAAATCATGTCAGGATGAAATTTTGTTATTAGTTGACGAAATCAAGCTTACAAATAAGTATTACTATTAACATTGAGCTAATCTTTAATATCTCAATAGATTGGAATCTCCATGTATTGTCAAGACGCTTGGTGCTGCTTGGCGTATTCCATCCGAGCTACAAATGGTGCTTGAGTGGATGGATCGTGGAGATCTGACAAATGTACTTAAAAGCACTAAACCATCTATCACTGGTGGCGATTCTCCTAATTTTCCATGGACAGAAAAAATCACGACTATGTTGGCCATTGCCGATGGTCTCACATATTTGCATGCTTTTGACATCATTCATCGTGATCTCAAGTCTCACAATGTTCTTTTGGATTCAATGAAAGTACTTATCAATCCATTCAATCAGAAATAAGTACATGATGGTAGGAAACAAAACTTGCTGATTTTGGTGTATCCCGTGAAGTCACGAGTGAGACGATGACGATTGGTGTCGGCACATATCGTTGGATGGTACAATGAGTATTTTATACTAATAAGGTTGAAAGCATGCCTAGGCACCTGAAATATTACAAAACAATTACTACTCCACTGCAGCCGACATTTATTCATTTGGTATGGTTATCGCCGAACTCAACATGCATCATATTCCATACTCGGACAAGCGAAATGATCAAGGTAATTGAGAATACTATATGATGGTTTTCTTAAATAACAAGTAGGCCACGCACTTGTAGATACAGCTATTATGAGTCTTGTCATGCAAGGTGCAATTAAACCAACGTTTACAGACTCTTGTCCAGCTTGGATTCGTAAATTGGCTGAAGATTGTATTGAAGTGAAAGCAGAAGATCGTCCTTCAGCAATAAGCGTTGCTCAAATCATTCGCCAACATCTTAAACAAGCTTAAAGACAATATTTTCTGTAATCTTCAAAATCGACTTGGTATGTATTTCATAAAGTATAAAAATATCTCCAGGCTTCCTGACTTTCATGTTCGTAATACAACAACATTATAGCAATGGGAGTATGTTGGTGAGGTTATTTTAATTTAAAAATGCACTCAAGATTCGCATTCTTATGGCTCTATTGACTCGACCTCGGGCTACACCGGGTGATCACATTCCATCGGACATGATGGTGAAGTATTACTCCGATCGAGCTTCGTCCGGACTAATCATCACAGAATGCTCCATGATTACGCCATTAACTACTCGGAACCTGGTGTATATTCAACCGAACAACTCGGAAGGTGACTGATGCCGTACATGCCAAAGGAGGCAAAATCTTTTGTCAAATATGGCATGTGGGTCGAGCAGCTCACCCTGATCTAAACGACGATGCTGAGCCTGTGGCTTTGCCATTAGTGGTACTGTGCATGACCCCAATGAACAGAGAGCGAAATCACCGATATCGTTCAGTTGCATGCTACAGCCGCCGCCAACTGCGTAGTAAAAATTGCTGGTTTTGATGGTGTCGAAATCCACAGTGCCAATGGTTTTCTTATTGACCAATTTTTAAGAGATGGATCCAACTACCGCTCTGACAACTACGGTGGTTCACACGAGAATCGCGCTCGTTTACTTCGTGAGGTTGTGACAGCCGTCACCAATGCCATCGGTAGCGACCGTGTTGCAGTTCACGTCTCGCCACTAAACAGCGTTGGATCGCAAAAAGACTCAGACCCGAGCCTACGTTGCCGAAGCTATGAACGAGTATGAACTGGCATATGTGCATGTATTTCGAGCTGATTTCTATGGCCTTCAGACGGGTGATGTTGTATCTGTGTTTTGAGAACACTACAATAGAACGTTAATTGCAAATGCGGGGTATTCGACGGCCGAAGCTGAAGAGGCAATCGCATCAGGAAAAGTAAACGCGATTGCATTTAGTAATTTGCTGTTGGCAAACCCTGACTAGGTGGAACGATTTGAGAAGGATGCACCATTGAACAGTGCTGACTCATCTCTATTCTACACTGGTGGTGAAAAGGGCTATAATGACTACCCGTTCTTGAATCAATCGCAAGAAATTCATGAGACATAAAAACTGAAATGAGCTTTGATGTTTTTGCAAACATTTTCTCACATGTGAAGGAGTATTTGCGGTCATTAAGATTGCACAATCAAAGGATGAATCCAACCATTTTGTTATTATACATGCATAAGAAACAATGTGTTGATGTATTGTGCTTTGATAGGTCATTGAGCTATAATGCAACCTGCTGCACTACTTTTTCACTATTGGCATTGACGATACTTTAGCAAAGTAGCCTTTTTGCAAATTTTTCATATACTAGTGTATCAAGTTCATCAACTTAATATTAATTAAGAAACTTGATTGAACGAGTTTGTTGTTCAATTTAATGATGAAATGAATGAGATAAACCATATCTTGTGTTGACTCATCTATCAAGTTCATGTTGATACATGCATCGATGGTGAAAAAGGATTTTTTTGTTTTTCATGATTTTATCTGGAATCGTGGGAATTCACTGCTTGGTTATTTTCGAGTTAATCATTTTTCAATTTGACTTCATGAGTTTGCCTACTACGCCCAAACCTGTCTTGGTTCGCGAAATTCTCATGTTGGTGGGTAATCCTGGGTCTGGTAAAAGTACCCTAGCTAATTGTCATGCTAAGAAAGTGCTCGGTAATTCTGGCAGTAGCATTGGACAAGGCCTCACTACTGATCTTGAAGTAAACGAAGAGGGAGGAATTACGTATATGGATACACCTGGGCTTGCTGATCAGCGACTCGAGAAACAAGCAGCTGAAGCAATCACAAACGCCCTGAAAACAACAGGCTCATACCGCCTCATTTTTATCGTTCAACTCAATAGTGGTCGTGTTGTTCAAGAAGATATTTCGACAATCGCACGCGTATTAAATAGCATTAAATCGGACGAAACACTGTCTTATGGCATCATTGTCAACAAAATTTCCAAAAAGATTTACAATAAGCTTAAAGACAATACAAATGCCGAAAATATCGCTGAAAGAGAAAATATGTATAAGATTCTCAACACTAGTGGATTCGAGACGAACAATATCTTGCTTTTGCCTCGCAATGAGGACCTCGAGGATGAAAGTAATGTTGTGGTAGAACTCCCTAATGAGTTCCGCCAATTTATAGACAATATACCACGAATTGTCATTAAATCAAAAGAAGAAGTTAACCAAGTTACAACAAATGCCGAAGAAAAGAAAGCCTTAAA
Source organism: Thraustotheca clavata (assembly GCA_002081575.1). Taxonomy (NCBI): domain Eukaryota; phylum Oomycota; class Saprolegniomycetes; order Saprolegniales; family Achlyaceae; genus Thraustotheca; species Thraustotheca clavata. Next base: position 6,751 of record JNBS01002169.1, on the reverse strand, counting down.
AGAAAAAATCGCTGCAGCAATTGAAGAGAAAAACAAGGTGCATGCGGTTTATATTAAAGAATTACGAGTAAAAGAAAAAGTCGCTGCAGAAATTGAAAAGAAAAACAAGGAGCTTGCGGCTGAAAATAAAAAATTACGTATTGAAAAAGAACGAGAATCGTCACTCAAAGATGCACTTAATCAAGCTGCGAAGTGCAAAAAAAAATATGAATATGGTGTATCGATCGAAATCGTTATTACAAACAATTCAACAAAACATTCTCTTAAACAAAAGTCAATTCACATTGGGTGGGGCAAGGACAAGGATGACAAGTATGTCCTCTTTCCTGGTGAAATTCTACCCAACACTAGCGCGGCAGCTTTTCATGCCAAACGTGATGGGGCTGCCGCTGGTATTGAGGGTGAGATGAAGTTTGATTTTAATGGCACTGAAGTCACTGTGTGGTGGAGTTATAGTTGGCCAGGATACCATGATAAATTCCAGGGCGGAATCAAACAAAATGGAACAGAGTTGAAATTGATTAAGCAACGAAAGTATGATCCTGATGGTTACATTGTCTTACATGTGACTGTCGACGATTCGACTCTTTGATAAATTTGATAATGCAGTTTGTATTAAGATTTTAATGAATAGTTGCTTAAATATATTGTATTGTCTTTTTATCTAGTGATGGGTTTCTAGCTGAACCATCCAGGTTTTCCAAAACTGGTTTAAATATTAGGGTGTAGTGCTAGCCGTCATCATTATTTTCTTTATTAAGCTACGGGGCTTTGAAGTACATTATTTATAATCATAATCCTCAAAACAACCACAAAACTTGTTGTTCTACAGATATTGATCTGCCTGCTAATATTGTCCATTCATTAATGAAAACATGATATACACATGAGAGCTTAAATTTTTATCTAACGATGTAAAATTTAAAAAAAACTCGAATCTGTAGCTAAAAGACTTATGGAGAATTAGGTAAAATCGTTGCTATCGAGTGTATTTCGCCTGGTAAATCCTGAGATTTTAACATGACAAAAGCAGATTTACATATATTTATATGTCCTTTATGTATCTCTGATATTTCTTGAGATTGACCACTCCAACTTGGTGTATTCTGTACGAACTGCAAATGGTTCTAAATCCCGAAAATGTATTTGAAGGTTCAAATCATCTATCACTGGTAACGAAGCCCCCACTTTTCATGGGCAGAAAGATTAGGACCTAATTGCCTATTACTGATGGTCTTGCATGCTTTTAATATTATTCATTGTGATCTCAAGTCTGAAGATTTCCTTTTAGATCCAATAAAAGTACTCTATCATGAACAAGTTCATTGTACATTAGGTACCTGGCTGAATGTTGCAAAACAATCACTGCTCCATACTAACAAGATTATTTCGCTTGGAATTTCCATTCCCAATCTCAACATGAACCATATTCAATATCTTGATCAAGGTTGAAAATACAATTATCTCTTAACCTTTAAGCTTTTGGCTACTGCAATCATAAGTCTTGTAATGTAAGGTGCGATTAAATCAACGTTTACACACTCTAGTCCAGAGATTGTATTGATATAATTCCAGAAGATCACTCAGAAGCATTTAATGTAGCTGATGTTATTCGTCAACATCTCAAAACTATATTTTGTGTAATCTTTACAATCGACATGGCATGCTTTCTAGAATTTGAAGTGCAAAAATATTTAGAGCATTAGAGCACTAAATATTTGTTTGCATTATACAGTGTTATAACAACCGGGTATATTGAAAAGGTTAATGCATAATGTCAATCTTGTTGAGGAAAGCAGTTTATTTAGCTTCACGGCCACGAGCTTCGCTCATTGTATTGACTATCCATTCCATTCCTTCTTGCAATCCTTCACCCGATTTCGCCGAACACGCTTGAATGTGCCAATTACGATCACGCAGCGTATGTAGATTCAACGCAGTTGAAATTTCTGCTGCAGGCAATGCATTGAGTAAATCTTGTTTATTGGCAAACACGAGTAATGGTGAAGTTGCCAATCGTTCTTCTTCAAGTAAATTGTTCAATTCGACACCAGTTTCTTCCAAACGACGTCGATCCGCTGAATCAATCACATAGATCTATATTTCCATCATTTCATACCTTTCAACATATTTTATATCTTACCAAAGCATCAGTTTGTTCGTAATAATTACGCCAATATGGTCGAATCGTTTTTTGTCCTAAAAGACGTGTTTTAACCGACAGATATTAAGTTAAACATACCGCCAATATCCCACATATTAAGTTTAAACCCATCGACTTGTAAACTTTTAACGTTAAACCCCTGAGTTGGCATGATATGACTAATATCTTCCTCCGAAAGCTTCTTAAGGATCGTTGTCTTGCCTCCATTGTCTAAACCAAGCACAAGAATACGAGCTTCCGAGTCATCTTTCTTGAGCTTTCGAAGTAGAGTTAAGAGACCCATTCTCGATACGTCCAATTCGTTAATGGGCTTTTTCAACGTACGTCCCCTCGTTTGAAACCGCTATATCTTTGAATATATTTTTTCTATACAAAGATCAAGGTATTTTTGAATTTTATTTTGCCAAGAACATTGGCTAAAATCACGCCTGAAACGATCAAGACGATAGAGACGATCGAAGACATGGAATGAAGAAGAAAGGAAAGGAAACTTTGCGGATATGAAGCAATGGAAAAGAGTGTTTAAAGACAAGAGAAACAAAATGCACCAGTGGGATATACGTGAAGATTGAAAGAAATGATATTCATTGGTCCAACTGAAAATTGCGTGTGATTAGACTGAAGAAAAAGAGTGGAGATGCGAGGAAATAACAATGTCGGAAAAGCTGCTCTTGCTGTTGTCTTTGGACTTGGTGGAGCGTATTTTGGCTTTGTCTTACAAGAACGATTGATGGAAGAACAACGTGTGGCAAAATTGGTTGAAGAAGAAGCACAAAAACGCTTTCGACAAGAAAAACTTACAGCATTAATGTAATTTGCATGCATTTTGTGAAATACACTTGATTTGGTTGCTTCTATCATATCCAAAAGCCTGTTTTCTCACTTTGTAGTGATTGAAATCTCGATTAAAACAAATATTCCAGCGTTAAAGTCAATATTCGACCATTTTCAAGTAAATTTCACCATTCAAGACCAAAATTCTACCCTTTACACAACTTTACACCATTTACATCATCAAAACAATCTAAAGCCTTAATTTCCATCTCCAATTCATCCAAATAAGCAATCAAATATTCATTCTTCCACTTCATCTCTAATACATGAAGGCAGTATCCTAAATCCATTGGATATTGCATGAAATTGTATTCTTCGATTTCATTTGTTAAAACTTCTCGTTTCTTCTCCAATCATAACGCTTTATTTACTGAAATTCATCATATTTCATCCAATCTTTGTCTTCCTTTGAATATCAAGCTTATCTTTTAAATTTTCACACACTATACTTGTATTTACTATCAAACATAAAAAATTTGGAATAAAATTTTCAAATCGCGATCATTTTGCAATTAGCCATGTCGGAAATAGCCGCAAGTGCCGCAACTCCGCTCTCTGCTTCTTCTGCAGCTTCTGCTGAAGTTCCTTTGTCCCCAAACCTCTTGAGAAACCTTGGTGATCGTTCCTATGATAAACGCAAGAGTGCAGCGTTGGAAGTGGAGAATTTAGTCAAGCAATTGGCTGAAAGCAACAACCCGATTTCTAAAGAGAGTATTCCTCTTATTATTGACCTACTTCAACACCAATTTACGTGCTCCAAGAATGCAAATTACCGCAAAGGAGGACTTATTGGTCTTGCAGGAACAGCAATTGGACTTATGCATGATGCAAAGTTGTATTTGGATCTATTGATGCCACCAGTACTCAAGTGTTTTGATGATCCTGAAAGCCGAGTGAGGTATTTAATTGATGAGATTCATATTGCATTGATTGCGTAGATATTATGCGTGTGAAAGCCTGTATAATATCGCTAAAGTAGCTCGACAGGATATTCTCAAGTATTTCAATCAGATTTTTGATGGGTTTGATACTTTTTGTCAAGATAAGGATAAGAAAGCATTCTAGGCTGTGTAAACTATTTGCTGATGTGGATGTGGATGTTAAGAATGGTGCAAACTTGTTGGATCGCCTTGTTAAAGATATTGTTACGGAATCTGAAGTGTTTGATGTCGAGCTTTTTATTCCTTTACTGCACAAGTATATTCGCATGACAAATCCCTACATTCGTCAGCTTATTGTAGCTAAATATGGTGATTTTCAATGGCTAATAATGAATTAGGTGGGCTGGATTACTGTGTTGGATTCCGTCCCTGATATTGAAATGCTCGAGTGGCTACCAGAGTTTTTAGATGGGCTTTTTAACATGTTGAGCGATGGTAATCGAGAAATTCGTCAAGCAGCAGATTCAGCTCTGTCTGAATTTCTTCGTGAAATTAAAAATTCTCCTTTTGTGGACTTTGGACCAATGGTGCATATTTTAGTGCTACAGTCGCAGTCTAAAGAAAGATTTACTCGGCTTACTGCTGCTACGTGGATTCAAGAATTTGTAAGTCTTGGAAAAGAACGCCTTGTTCGGTTTTATGGCGATTTACTTGGAGCTATTTTGCATTGCATTTCCGATTCAGAGACGGAAATTCGTATTGTTGGTGAACGTGCAAATGCAGATTTACTTGCTATTGTCAAAGCTACACAGTATCTCACTTATTTTCTTCTGTTTAAACACATTGTTTATTTGTAGAGCCAATGTGGATTTAATGCCTCTCATGTCCAAACTCAATGTTGAGTTACTCAGTGATATTATTGCTACTCGCATGGCCACATTAACGTGGATTAATATGCTCTTGGAAAAGACCCCAACACAGATCACAGTTCACATTAATTCACTGTTGCCAAGTCTCTTAAAGACACTCAAGTATGTACTTGCTGTCCAACGGCAATTCTGATATAATTTTTAGTGATCCATCGGATGCAGTAGTTTTGTTGGATCTTGAAGTTTTATCTCGTTTGAGTACCAGTTTGAATCCTGATGAATTTTCCAGTGTCTTGCAACAAGTAATTCAGTTGTTTGCCACCGATAGCCGACTTTTGGTGAGATTGAATTAATTTCCATTAATTATAATTGTGGTATTTAGGAAAAACGAGGCAGTATGATTATTCGTAAGCTATGTACACTACTAGAAGGCAAGGGCATTTACATGGTTTTGGCTACTGTGCTTTCTGCACATGAAGACTTGGATTTTGTTTCTCTCATGGTGCACACTTTGAATTTGATTTTGTTGACTGCTGCAGAGCTAGTACGGATACGCCAAAATCTTTCTCACTGATGCGTATTAGGAACATCTTCGTTCTATTTTACGTCGTAGCTTTAATGAAGATGCTTCGCAAGAAGATATTGATGTATTCACGGTATATATATTCCTCTATTGCGAATAGTTTTATCTTGTGACTTAGACATTATTCAAAACATGGTGCCATAATCCAGTATCTACATTCAGTTTGTGCTTACTAGCACAGTCATACAAGCTTTCCCAACAGCTCATCTATAAATTATATCCTTTTCCACCGCTTCTAATATCACAGATTTATTCATGTAAATTTCTTAACTCTCTCTTACCAGTGAAATTGATGCGTCGGTGGGTTTTCTCATGCAAATCGATAAGCTTGTACAACTTCTTGAATCCCCAATCTTCATTAGCCTACGAATTCAGCTTCTTGAAACCCATCAACCCAATCATGCTAGTTTAATGAAGAGCATGTATGGTCTTCTAATGCTATTGCCACAAGTAAAAGTATACCACCAAGTTTAATTCTGACATATTCGATAGAGTTCGGCATTTCGAACACTACGTGATCGTCTAGCAAGTGTCACTCAAATGACAATGGCAATCGCAAGATCTGATGCACCTTTGCAAGCTGAAAAAGATGACCCAAAGATTCCTGTTCTCCTGGGCCATTTTGATAAAATCCAAAGCCAACACACCTCTCTACGTCACAAAGCACTGGCAGAGAAATCTGTTTTGAATCGAACCACACCATAGTCGTAAAATTGTTGTGCTGGTCGTGACCATCGACATGTTACATGATAAATCTGAAAAATGGATGCAATCAACTTAACATTTTACAACTCAGGATGGATTAGATGTTACTTCACTATTATACAACGTTTTTACGTCCAATGTGAAAAATAAACATGTTCACAGATGCACGCTACGCCACCTCTCAAGCGATGTAAACACAACAGAATCAGTGGTCCCTTCCAGCGAACATCACAGTTGTATCACAAAGAGTTGTCCACAGAGCAACTCTACCGTTCATCTCCACTATCAAAGTTTAGTATTTGCTGACTATGAACGGTAGAGTTGCTCTATTTACAATAGCAATATTCAATGCAGTAAATAGTGCTTCTATCTATACTTGTACAATGTCACTACCCGCAGTAAACAGTACCTCTAGGTATACTTCGTTATTGGTTCAGGTATAAAAATGTCCAAAAGTGCATGTTCTGTATAGTTTAGCGTTCGTAGCACCCGATGTTTCTAATCATTCCCCCCAACCATTCCAACGTGGGTTAGGGTTTACTATACATCATTGTTAGGAAAGCTTCTCAGTTGCATTTTTTCTCACTTGGGCATGCTTCGAACGATTGAGCATACGTCGACGCCAAGTATGACTCCCCATGAGCTTATGGACGACAAGCTGGAAGAGTCAGCTTATACAAATATGAGCAAAGATAGCTTACCGATGATGACGGAT
>JNBS01002168.1:8514-21055 GCA_002081575.1 Thraustotheca clavata | reverse complement strand
TCAAAAATTTGACAAAACTATGAGACATCTCACGCTACGAACACCACTTTGACGCTCTCCGAAACCATTACCTATTACATTTACGTTGGAGGGATAGAAAAACGCCAAGACAAAGTCAAATATGGGATGGATAACTTCATTGATGGCGACACCATCACGTGGTTGCGCTGGATTCGGAAATTTAAATGTCTAATTGCATTGAAAGGATGGACAAACAACGTTGGAGCTTTGCTCATCAATGCACGATTACTCTTTACTGGATCTGTCCTCAGACTTTTTGGATCAACTCTTCGAGAACACGTCGTAGAGCATGGCGAAACAATGGGTGCCTTCAACGCAACAATGACCGACTTGGCCACTGAATATTTGGCAGATAATCCCAGAGCATTTTTACTTGAACGTATCCGCTCCATGCGAAAGACACGCAACAAGACAGTCAATAAGCATACGACAGAGATGGCCGATCTTGCAGACCTTCTTACACACATATCTGAACAATTTCCTGGTCTTTCGGAAGAAGACTTGAGCAATTATCTTGTACGTAGCATGTCTCACCCCTGGATTCAAAGGTGGGAATAATCAAAACATATGCTGCCTCAATCAGTGAAGTCCGTCGCTATTTCAGCAAACTGGAAAAAACTGAATAATGATCAACAAAGACAACCTGAATCAAATTCGGCTAGACAAAACAGCCTTACCAACGGGGGTAACAAACAAAGACAAGATCAAAGTAAAAACAAAAATAATAATCAACGAAGAAATCAAAATGGCAAATGGTGCACATTCAAGACGAATAGCCACTCAAACGCTGAGTGTCATGCACAAAATACGCAACAGGGCGAGAGCGACTACATCATGGAAGAGAGTGAAAAGGAATCGATTCATTCCATAATGGCTGACACCGAACCAAAAATGATGGAGATCTTATGTACGATCAAACGAGACAGTCAACCTGACGGAACTATTCGTGCCTTTATTGATACAGGAGCATCGTCCTCCATAGTCGACAGGAAATTCATGGGCCCAACCGCAATTGCCTGCACAAAATCGTTCCTAATAGCGGATGGCTCGATGCAAGCCGATTTCAAAGCAGAACTAGAGATCGCGCTGCCACAATTTACCAAGCACCGCACGACAAAATGGACCTTCTACTCTGTGGACCAACTCCACAAGCCAATGGTCTTGGGAAGGAATCTACTGTCATCACTTGGGGTAATAGTGGATTTCAAAACAAATACCTTACATTGGGATGACCTGAGTGTGGCAACGAGTGATCGATCTGACTCTTCACCAGCTACAATGGAATTAACACCTTTAAACTACGCCTATAAGATTCCCTCATACCTTAGCCCAACACAAGGACAGGAGGTCAATAAGCTGCTGTTGGAATTTGATGTAATTTTCAATGGACTTGGTCATATGGAAATTTTTTCTATAGATAGTGAAGATGTACCTGAGGTACCGGCTGTGAAGGATGAAATCGATAGCCTTATCAACCTGGACGTCATTGTACCCAACACTACATTACCATGGACTGCTACTGCGTTCCCTATCCTTCTAAAAGAATGGAAGAATTAGACTTGTCGTCGACTATCGCCGTTTAAATCACTATGTGGTGCGTCACCCGTTCCCGCTACCTAAGATCGCCACGCTTCTACAGAGTCTACAACGTTTTGTTTGTGTCAAGACGCTGGATGGGAATATGGGGTATCACTAGATACTTATCGCACCAGGTTCACGGAATCTGCTGGCTTTTATACTTCCTTTCGACAAGTTCACATTTAAAAGACTTCCATTTGGGCTATCTACAGCAGCAGATGAATTTCAGTCGAGAATGAACGCGATACTGGGCAACTTACCTTTTGTTCAAGTATATCTGGATGACATTCTTGTCATTTCAACAACAACGTTTGAGGATCACATTACTCAACTCCGCGCAGTGTTTTATCGTTTAAGATAGTTCAAATTTACCCTTAATCTGGAAAAATGCTACTTCCTCGCCAGATTAAGGGTAACTCAAGCCATTCGAAACATAGCGGCACCAAGAACTAAGCACGACTTACGCAGATTCATTGGGCTGGTAAACTATTATCGGGACACATTTCCTGGAAGAGCACACATTATGCAACCACTAACGGCTATGACCAGCAAGCAAACGAAGTTCTTGTGGACTCTGAAGTGCGAAAAGGCATTCCAAGCTTTACTGGCAAACTCAACACAGCTACAGCACCCTGATGTCACGGAGCCTTTTGTTATACACACTGACTCCTCGAGCTTTCAACTGGGGGTGTAATTTAGTCAAGACAGCAAGCCTCTTGCTTTTTTCAGTCGAAAGCTTTCTAAGTCGCAATGCAATTATTCGGTGACTGAACAAGAGATGCTTTCAATTGTGGAAATCCTAAAAGAATATCGAAACATACTGCTTGGAAGAGAGATTTTTATCTTTATCGATCACAAGGACCTAAGCTTCGCCAACTTTACCAACCCACGAGTACACCGCTGGCGACTTATGGTAGAAGAATTCAACCCAACAATCAAATATCTGAAGGGAACAACCCAGGTTGCTGCCGACGCTCTTAGTCGTTTAAGTTCCGACGATACAAACAAATTACCTAGCATCGATACGATATCAACCTTTCCACTCAAACTGACACTCGTCGACCACTAGTTCAACACCTTCTATGATTGCTGTATTACCCTTGATTCCAGTTTACAATTGTTGATCTTTGATAGTCATGGAAGAGTCCGATTGCCACCAACTAAGAAGAGTGATATGATGAAGTATTATCACGAGTCACTGCTCCACCCAGGAAAAACACGAACTATGGCATCAATTAAAGTCGTATTTGCCTAGACAGGTTGGATCGAGATGTATTGGAGTTCGTTAGACAGTGCCAAACATGCATCAAATAGAGACAAAAATAAAAGGTATGGCCACCAGCCAAGCTAAATTCACAAAGATACGCCATGGTCGGATGTACATGTTGACCTTATTGGTCCCTACGAGGGTCACATGGCTCTTACCATCCTTGATGCTGCGACGAGTTGCTTTTGATCAATGTTACTTACGAAGATATCCACGTCCAGAGAGATGCGTGCATGACAAAGGAGAAGAGTTAACTTGCTTCGAGTTCCAAGGTCTACTGGAGTCGTACAACATTAAGGACATACCAACCACTGTCAAGAACCCACAAGCAAACGGACAACTGGAAAGATTGCACCAAGTAATACATAACATGGTACTCAATGTGCATCAAGAAAACAAGCAAGAATCATGGGTTGTACACATCCCAAATGTACGCTATGCTATTCAAGCAGCATGCAATACGTCCACTGGCGCCTCTCCAGCGCAAGAGAGATATGGTCTGGACTATTGCCAACGATGTCGACATCAAGGAGATTATCAAAAATTGACAGCTAGCCTCCAACAAAAACAATGCTTGCGAGAACCAACGTCGCGTCCATCATGAATTTACCGTTGGAAGCAAAGTAATGCTCTACACTAACGCTAAACGAAATCATGCGCAACGACTTATCGGCCCATTTGAAATAATTGAAGTTCATGACAATGGTAACGTATCCATTGGCAAACATGGCTATCAAGAGCGAATAATTCAATATTCGCCGTATTATGCCTGTCAATGTCTAGAAAGAGTATATCATGAAGAACTTCGATTCGATTACGTACTTAATGCATCAAGCCTCTCACGTATTCTCTTCTGTATCTTTCATAGTTAACATCTTCATTAACAATAATAAATAAATCACTTTTAAGTTTCCTTTGAGCTGAAGATACATTGGGCTTTCATTACACAATGTCCTCAATCCATGTGTCCTGAATGTTGAATGCCGCAAAGACATTTTCTGCATAGACTTACCTGGTTCGAATACTGAACTCGTTGGCGGCACCGATGTTATGATCTTACGCAACCTTGTTCTCAGTGGTGATACTGAACTGGAATGCCTATATGATGCACGACTCTTGATTGAATTTAAGAAACCTGATAACACTAATGTAATCGAAAGAAAAAATCTTGGATCTCCAGCAGACTCCAAATTAATGGCACTCGATCTTCACAGTGACAATTTTGCGTTGGCATTGTATACAAATTTGACTAATTTTTGGAAGTTCTATTGGGCATCGGAATAATCAAAGGTAAAACAGTGATCAAATCTTTTTTACTGAAAAATCCGGCGGATGCCTTTGAAGCAATTAAAATTCTACTTTTGTCCCCTCGCAAGATATATAACTCAAATATATATTTCTCCGCAAACAGTGTCTAAACGTAAAGGTAATTGTCGAAATGCATTTACTTCTACCGCAACTGGGCCATAAAATGTTCGCTGTGAACAAATTCGCATGCCAAAAGTTCTAGCAATTCTCAAATCCCTAACACATTGGAATTATACATAAATCCCTCGACTAAACCCTTCTACTTGAAGAATGAGTATACTTTACCCTTATTCATATGAACAAATGCTCGTTAGATAGCCTAATTTATCCACTTAATTAATACCTTTTTTAACTGTTTATAAAAATAATACTTAGCCCTATCCCTTTGGCGCGCTAATCCAGAAATGCACGGGAAAAGACCTTATGCCCCTCGTAAACGTGATAGTGCGACTGCAATAGCTTCTCCACGGCCAAAGATTCAACGTAATTCTAATACGAAAATGGTTTTCATTTGTTTTATTAGAGGAAGCTATTTTACGAGATAATCAAGAACGATATATGTGAATATGGCATAGAAAAATATTGATGAAATTTGGTTTGTAGGGGTGCTTCATTGATGGAACAGTTTAAATACAATCCGATTGATGATATGACACAACCTAATAAATTGCGACGACGACGTAAAGATTTGTAGGAAATATAGAGAATTTCAAACTAATGATGAAGTAGACAACCTATACAAGGTGAAGGTGTTCATCCAATTATAAAAACGAGTTTGGAAGCTGATTCACTTGATCAAAGATTGAATAGTATTAAACTTCAAATTGATCATGTATTACTTGGTGGAATGTTGAAAGAATCACCAAGAAAACCTACACAAGCTGTACCAATGGCGTGTGTCGAATTAAGACCGATGACAACTACAGTAATTGAACCATCACCAGTGTCAATGAAATCAGTGGTGATTCCACCAAAAAACGCTGATGGAAGCGAAATTATGATGGCACAAAAATACTTGTGTGCAGATGCTGAAATTGAAAAATGGATTCAAACATATGAGCTTGAGAAAGATCAATTTACGTCTTTTGCACTCTTTACAGAATATAAACTAAATCAATTGACAAATTTCACAGTTGAAGCCGGGCGACCTAATGTCATTGAGACCGCAGCTTGTTTTGCTGCTTTGTACAAAATTCCTGGTATACTTGGCAATTATCGATCTCTACTACAAAAAATTATCATTGGATTAGGTACTTATAGCTCTTAAGCTGTGTAATAATTTGCTTTATAGAATATAGCATCTATGGTACATCGTATTGTGAAGCATCTTTTCGACCTCAACCAGACTTTGGATTTCATAAAGAACCTAATCCTTTGGTCTCAGCAACAGGAATTGCAGATATTGTCCGATCATTTTATCAACGAAAACCATTTTTTGTACAACTTCGTGAGCTCGATCATGATCATACACTAACAATGCACCTTGGGTTACCACCTCGTTCATCTGCAAGAGTAGATATCAAAATAGTTTCATTGCGTTATTCCCTTTGTAGTCACTTTCAGATGAAGATAAAGCTCGTGTGATTGAAACCTGCTCAGTTGAATTACTTGAACGTGGATTACAGCGATTTCCTGACAATATCAGGCAAAGTGTTGGTATGAAACTCGTATCTGTAGAAATGACAAAAGTTGAAAAAAGTGATACATCAAAAGCTTATCGTCAAATTCTCAAGCTTTGCGATGGAATGGACAATGATACTAGAACCATGGTTGTAGCAAGTATATTAGAAGATGTCGATGATATTAACAGAGTAGATGCTACATTTCGTGGACTTGGGTTTGAATTTCAAATACAAATTGAATTTAATCATATATCTAGACCTCAAGGTGAAGCATTGTTATTAGAACGTATTCTTGGTCGTATCGATCAAGAGATACACACTATTCGAGAAGTGATGCATCATATTAAAGACCCTATTTGCCTCTCGCACATGTATTTCTGTTCTGGTGAACCTTACAGAATTGGTTTTCTAAGACAAGCTTTGAGTACCAAACTCGAATATGAATTTATTTGTAATTTAGCTCAAGTACTCTCTCCATCTCAATTGGATCAACTGTACGATTTTGTAAATGGCGCAAAACAAAAATCTGATGCAGAAACTTTACCATTGACTCCAGAAAGTCTACATAATTTATTCACAACTCTAGAGGCTACAGTCCGACCATTTTCTCCAATAGTACATCCAAATGAGTTGAAATTATCTAATGAATTATGAATAGGACCAAAAGCGACTTTTTGGTGATGTTTGTCGGGTTTTACAAAGTTGGACATCATCAGAGCATATCAACTTATCTCATTTCCTTGTCGATACAGTCAAAAGTTTAGTACCTTCTGAGCTTAAAGCTCAATTAGTTAAAACATTTTTACGAGATGATACAGAATCAGCAATACGAATTATATGTGACTACATTCCATCATTATCACTAGCCGAGCGTCGAGAACTCGAGTCCCATTTATCAAGTGGAGTATTTCTTCTCGAACCATTTAAGAAAAATCTGTCAAGTATGTCTTCTGAAATGCGACTTAATGTTATTTACCACACAATGGAAATAATTGCAAGAGATCTTGATGACCAAGGCATAAGCGTTGAGAATGCAAAACCAGTCAAATCAATTCAGCATTATTGTCGTGAATTATTTGGGTTGACCTTGTCTACAGCATCTAAGGTAACTACAAAACAGCCAAGAAATCCAGTTGCAGCACAATCAAATTCAAATCCTACAATACCAGAACCACCACCAAATATTACTGTCGAGCCACCCAAGGCTGGAGACAGTGGAAAATTATCAACACTTAGTCACGCAGTCTCCACTACAATTGAAATTCTACATCAGCTAGATCACAGTGCTCGTGCTGCTATTTTTTTATCACTTGCTCAATCTTTGGCTTTACCTAAAGGATATGACGAACTTCCACTTGATTTACAAATTGTGTCATCTATGAGCCCTACAGAAGCTTCAGGCCTAATTACTCATGATATTGGAAAATCGTCTTTCGAAGATGTACTAAATCGTGTCGTGACTTCATTTGCAGCTACGGGTCAAACAGAAACAGTTGACTCGATAGTGAATCAAGCCATTGATTTCATTAACGAACTTCCAGAAAGTGAACAATTAGCACTTGATGTAGTAATTTTTTAGTATTGTGGCTGACTAATCTATAGGTAAGCAGCCATCGAGAAAAACTTGTAGCAGTCCAAGATGCTCCAATACAAGTGCAACGTGAACAACATAACTCACCTTCACCTCAGAATTACAGCAGAAACAATCGTCGTAGATTTAGTGATGGTGGTCTTAAAAATGCTCCCGAGGTTCCTGTGATTTCGGATGGTCATTCAGGACTTGTTAAACTTGGCATGGTAAATGTTTCTTGTCAGACCGATTCCAATGACATAAATTCCAATGCAATCGGTTTTGAACCACATATTGGAGTAGTTTGGCATCAACTTAATTGTTCATCTAACTATTCAATAGGAAACATTTGACGAGGTGAATCCTGTTGTGCAGAAGCGCAAGCCTCCTGTGACAGTAGCTACACTCTTGAAAAAATCAAAAAACAAAAAAGGAGCAAAACTTGACCGAAGTGTTATTCCTACTGCATTTGCTTCACTTGTCACCAGTTGGAAAATTAACACAGATCAGCTAAGCCAATTTTGTAAAAAACCTCTGGGTGTTGTGTTAAGAATTATTGCCGATGTTTACATTGAAAAATTGATGCGAAGTAAGAAGGATCGACAAGAACGAACCAAAGCAAATTCATTAAGTCGAATATGTTACCAAACTTTACTTCACTCTTATGGTTTACCATCTATTGCTGATATGCATCTCATTGCTCTTGGTTGTGCCCTTGATCTCTATCGTACAGATAATCTACGAGTGGATATGTTTTGTAAATTTATATACAATGAGTTGCCAACCAGCTATCTAAAGCACTTTTTAGTATGTCTGGAATCTCTATTAGACGATTCTATAGTTGATCAATTTGAAGACTCGAATGGTAAAAAAGGTCGAGCTACACGGTTAGCTATGACTGATCGAGTGGAATGGGATATTCCATTAGAAAGAGCTATGGAAGTTGCGGCATATTGCCTGCAATCTATGCGAAGTAGTACAATTATTGCTTTTTGTGAACGATTAAGCACTATTATTCGACCAAATGCAAAATCTCCACGAGATTTTGATGACACTAGTGTGATCAATGCAGACGTACTATTAAATTTAATTGTAAATGAATGGGCTGATGAACAGATACGACGAGAAAATCATCTTTTGGATGCCTTCCGCGCTGGTGACAATAATGGCGATGGTGTATTGAGTTTAGCTGAATTTCAGCGTATTGTACTCAGCATTGATAAAAGCATGGAAGACTCGGATATTTTGCTCATGTTTAGTGAAACACTACGTCGTACTGGCACAGAAACAATTGACCCTGAAACATTCCTTCATGTTGCAAAAGAAAATGGTCTTGATACAAAAGCTTGGGATTCTGATGAAGATTTAAGTTCAATTGTAAATTCCATCGACGATCTCAACCAGGTAAATATTTTCAATCACTTTATATCAATGAAATAAACAAATAGGTTTGGGCATCCATGCATGGATTTTTTGTTGGAACCATTGAAGCTTTAGCTCGTGATATTCCACCATCCCATTCTTTGCGTAAATGTTCAGGTGCTGGTTGTGGCTGCCTTAAATGTTTGCTTGAAGGTTATTCTGGTTTTCAAGTCATGCTGCAAAATACTCATGAGCATACTCTCGAAATGATGTGGAAGCGCTATTGGCATCTGATGAACCAAGTACGAATGAACTATTTACAATCTAATAATTATCATTTCTAGCTTCTTGAAGCCACCGAACAATTTGATGGTGTCATAACACCATGGGCTAACTCATTACCAATACGTACTCAACCAAGTCCTCCATTACCTCCGCGTACAAATACAATGCGCCGAAATGCTCTTCCAGCATTCCTGTTGCCAGATATCACTCGCATAACAAGCAGCAACTCCGAGTCATTTAGAGAAGAATTGATATTAAGCATCTTGGACAAGTAAACATATTAAGCTCTTAGACAACTTTCAGGCAACTTACCACTGTAGTTAAGACTGTAGTTAAGCAGCTTAGATAAGTAGCTAATAACAGAATACAACAAGCAATAACTCTAATTCATTCATAGAAGAAATGACATTAAGGTACTTAGACAAACAACATAATAAGCATCTAGCAAAGTAACTATTAAGCATATTGGACAAGTACCTAGTAGCTCTATACATCAAGCAATAGCTCTGATTCATTCAGAGATGAATTGCATCTAATACGAGTGGCATACTAGGCACCTAACAATTAACACATTATGTATCTTAGATAAGTAGTATAACGAATAGCATTGATTCATTTAGAAAAGAACTTACATTAAGCATCTTAAACAAGCAAATAATAGCATCAAACATCACGATGCAAACACGGCACATTCAGCTGGGATATTCCGCACTCCTTCGACAAGCGACACAACTTGACCGCCGACAGTAATTAGCACTCGGTTAGGACTTGAAGCTCCATTACTAGGCATACTACTTGCAATAGGCGATGGTGAACTCATTAAACGCTGAGCCGTCATAAGCTTCAAGTCCAACACACTCATGCCCGATCGCAAGCTCATGGATCTTTAAAGATTGCAGTATATTAAGAGCAGATGTTGACAACAGGATGCGATGCAGTGGACGATCTCCTTCTCGGTGGGTTTCCTCCTGGAATTGTATCTGAACTTTGTGGTGTTGCTGGCAGTGGCAAAACGCAATTGGCACTGCAATTGCTTCTAAGAGCTCAGTTACCAACGGATCAAGGTGGTCTTGATGGGCGTAGCTGTTATATGTACACGGACAGTCTCTCACCGTTGAAACGTTTGAATGAATTGGCTCAAAATTACAAGAACGATGAAGTGAGTCTTGATAAGATTTTTTTGGAAATCGCAACAGATCCAATGCAACTCTTGAATGCACTGGTAATCTTGTAAGATTGGATGGCTCTAATTATGAGAATAATAGAAAACGAGATTACCGACGCTTTTAGATCGACATAAAGTTCGATTGGTTGTGATTGATGCGATTACTGCAGTATTTCGTGGAATTGCAGTGGATTCTGCTGCAGATGCAGGCGATCGATCGAAAATTATGTTTGAAATGGTGAATTGTATGCGAATTCTTGCTGCACAATATGATGTTGTCTTTGTTGTGATTAATCAAATGACAACAAATATGACAGTGGGAATTGTACCTGCACTTGGATTAGCTTGGTCGACATGTGTGAATCAACGGTATAAGATTTTGATTAAAATGATTGAAAAGATATTGGGGATAGATTTCAATTGGCCAAAGTGAAAAATCCAAGTTTTCGATCATTTAAGACAATCTTTTCACCATATTTACCAAGTGAAAAAAGTGCTTTGTTTGAAATTACAGCATCGAAATTGCAATAGTACATTTTCAATATATTGGTTTGGAATTTATGGTGTTAAAGTATATTTGTTATTTGTATGAATATTTAAATACGGTATTTTTATGGCTTTTTACATGCCTATAAATACGATTATGTTTATCATAGGCTATTTATCATTAAATTTTTACTATTTTGCAATAATTTAGGAATGGTGGCCAAATACAAAAGGGATTATATCCAAGGATTTTTTTGAATATCAGCTTCAATATTTTTTGTCCATTAAAATTGTGACTATTGGCTGACATTACCCAACTTCACTGGAACATGTCCAACGAAAGTGATAATGCATTGAGTCAAGTCACTCCATTAATAACCAGTCCTAAAACAAAGTATGTGGGTTCGATGGCAAAATTTATTAGTTGGTTGATGGTGAATAATCGCAATTTACTAAATAATAACTTTATCAAGTCTTTACCATCAATGGATGTACGAGAAAGTGAACAATCTGCAATTTTAAGAAATAGTTTGAGTGATCCTGATTGTGTTCGTCCTATCAATTTTGAAAAATTAGAAGCTAAACATTTTATATCATGGCTACGTTCTTTGAAAAAGAAAAATGGGAGTCCATTGGGGATGTCAGTTTATATAACTCATCGTACATCATTAATTGATTTACTTCGACAATATAATTTGTCTATTCATGGTAATTTTGACTTGGAGTTATCTGCCTATATGAAAGAACTAAAGCAATCCATTGAAAATGATTCGACTGGTAATATTCATTCAAGTAAAGTTGGAAAAGAACCAATTTCGATGGACACGTACCAATATTTAGCTCAAAAAATGCTTGGAAGCGATTCAACTTTTACTCGTACTTTTATGATTATTTTATGGAATTTAATGTGTCGGTCACCAAGTTCTTTAAATATCAAGCATGATCAAATTAAATGGTATAATGATGCATTATGCATTGAATTTTCAAACATGAATGAAGATGAACCTGGTCAACAATATCCACGGCATATCTATGCCAACCCAGTTATGCCATGGATTTGTCCTATATTAGCTCTTGGGATGTATTGGTCAACTTGTCAATTTGATAGATCATGTGATCAATTGTTTGAAGGCTCAAGACAATATGAAAGATTTCGTAAAGAACTTCGTCTCTTGTTAACAGTACCAGAAATTGCTACTGAAATGGAAAGACGTGGTGTAAATGTAAATTACATTGGTACCAATTCCTTCAGAAAGGGTGCAACAGCTTTTTGTGTATCAGGTTCAACTGCTTGTCCTTCGTATGCTGCTGTTCAATTACGTGCTGGTTATCCCATTGCTGGAGTTGGTGATACCAATTCACTATATGAAATCGTTGGTGATCAATACGTTGGTCGGACTGTATGTGGTCTTCCGATCAATTCGCATGAATTTGGTTTTTTACCACCTCATTTTATTGTAAGTAATTCTTTAATTACGACAGCACTAAATCTTACTTTCCCAAGAGCACCTACTGCTTTATCTTTTGTGCTGGAATTTGCGTTGGCATCTTTGGTTTACCATTCAGATTATTTACGACAACAACTAAATTCAGCACACCCTCTTTTGATTTCGCCTCTATTTGCTGATAGAGACTTGCTCAATCAACTAAAACCTCTAGTGTCGTGTACTACTGAATCACCAAAGGTTGGGTTTAGATCGACTGGTATACCTCCTCATGTAGCTGTGCTTATGGAATTCCAATCACTCAAGAACACAATCAAAGATCAAAGTGCAAGAGAAGAAGATTCAACTCAACGTTTAGTCACTAACATTGTCAGTGAATTACTGCGTAGTGGTGCTGGAAATTTGGCATCAATTGATATTGAAAGCAATATT
>JNBS01002166.1:0-22339 GCA_002081575.1 Thraustotheca clavata | reverse complement strand
TGCTATACGAAGTTATTACGCCACCTTACTTTAAACAGTATAGGGCTATGACAAATAACGTATGTGTCATTAAGAATGCTTCAAATTGCTGGAAATATTGCATTTAATGGTTCTTTCCACAATGAAGTGATTATTAATTATACCAGATTGGTTGTAAAGTCAATGCTGGAATGGCTATATTGAAATTCTTGATTGCATTAAAAACATAAAATCACTTAACTATAAAGTAAGGTAATGAATTGATTGAGCATTAAAATTAAAACCTTGACTGTCAGCAGAACGTAGTACTTTGTAGTCTTTCAATGCACTAGCTAATTCAATGAATAAACTCTTTCAACTCTGCATGGTTCAAATCTTGGAACTAAATGCAAATAAAAGTGGTTTTGTTGTAACTTTAGAGTTAATTTGGAGTTACTAGCTAGACAGGCAGCATGTCGGTGGTGCACCCAGCGCCAAATCTATCGGATGTTGTGGCTAAAGTAGCTACCATGGATCGACCTCCGCTTAATCCATTGCGAAGAATATGCTATCGCATAGTCCGCTCGATGTGGTTTTCTAGAGCTAGTGTGCTGGTCGTTCTCATTAATACTATTATTCTTGGGATGGTTGACTACTCAAACCCATGGGCTACAGGTCCAAATATGCTTTTACCAATGAACCAATTAATTGAAAAGACAAACAACGTATCTGTTATTATATTCACCGTTGAAGCTCTTATCAAAATCATAGCAGAAGGATTTATAGTTTACATTAAGGACAACTGGAATAAACTTGACTCTGTGGTTATCATATCTGGGTACGTTGTATCGTCAAGTGTTTTATCACCTTTGATTGAATAGAATTGTTGCTTGGGCGTCTGGGGGGCGAAGTGCTGTTGGCCAACTCCGAATTTTAAGAGTATTACGACCACTTCGGACATTGCGGTCATTTCCGGGTACTTCACCATTATTGCCCTGTTGATAGCATGCATGTGACTTAGGTTTACGTATTTTGGTTAATGGTGTCCTTGCAAGCATTCCACCGCTGTTAAATGCAGGGGTTTTGTTAGGATTTAGTTATCTAACATTAGCAATATTGGGTATGGAGCTGTGGCAAGATAAATATCATGGGCGATGTCGACTGACACCCTATCCAGTCCAACTTAACTTTGATCCTTTAAACACTCCATTTATCTCAAGTTACCCCAACACAACCTGGACAAATATAGTCACCTCAGATCCAGCATCATATCGGTGTACAAATTGGTCTAATAGCGATATATGGAGGCTACCACAACCATGCTTTTGGCCATTAGACCCAAGTGACACAATTGGACAATATTGTGGTAGTCGACTATGCCCAGCTCCAAATACGACTTGTGGCTCGAATTATGACAAAAATGGCAATCCAAGGTTTCTGAACCTGTTTTCTAATGGATCACTTGTGTTTGATTTAATGGGAGAACCTGACTTTACAGCAAATTTGAATTTTGGATTCACTACATTCGACAACATTTGGAGTACAATGATTATTGTTTTACAAATTGTGACCGCTTCAGGGTGGATGGCATTGACAGAAAATGTAAGTTTATCAAGTTAATAATTTACTTATGTTTGCTTAGACGCAAGATGCATACTCGTGGGTAGTCGCAGGAGTATACTTTAATGCTTTTCTTTTTATTGGGATGTGTTTTTTGTTACAGCTTTTTATGGCTGTGTTATTCTCTGAATTTGAAAAAGCCAAAGAAGTCCAAGAGCGCCAAATGACACAACAGCATTTAAAACTACTCAAAGCATTCCCCAAAAAGTAAGAAGAATAAGAAACCAATAACATCATGATTTCTAGGTCTGTTAACTCAATTATTTTACAGCATGTAGAGAGAAAAATGACAGAAGCTCCAACTCCTACTTATCGCTATTCCAACTACTTGCGATTTCACATTATGCAACTTGTTATGTCTCCATATTTTCGTCGGTTTGGGCTTTTTACTACTACTTTAAATGTCATCGTTTTGTCGTGTATTTCAAATGACATGACTGAAGAATCAACATTTTACATCGAAACTATCAATTTCTTTTGCCTTGTGTATTTCGGATGGGAAATGATTCTCAAAATGTCAGCTTCTGGGCTTTCATTATACTTCAGGTTCGTTTTTGGCATAAAGAACTAAAATTGATTAATTTTTCTAGGGATGGCTTTAATCGTTTTGATTGCATTACTTTTATTATTGGTATTGTTGATACAGTACAAAATCCCCCAGAGATTATTGATGGCAATCCAGGACGAGTTTCACCCTTTTCTGCTCTTCGAGCACTACGAGCAATTAAAATTGCTCAATCTTTTAAATCCTTAAATCGATTGTTGGTGGCTATTATGGAAGCAAGTGGAGAAATACTTAATTTTATGGTATTTCTGATCCTATTTGTTTATATATATGCTCTACTGGGTATGGAGGTACATGTCATTTGAAATGTATATGATTACTAAATCACACTAGCTATTTGCTACAAAATTACAATTCGACAGCAATAATAGACCATTGCCTTACAATGGTACCAATCTCATATACCAATCTCGTCCAAATTTTGACACAATTGACTGGGCTATGTTAAGTGTATTTCAAATGATGACATACGATAACTGGCCAAGTGTACTTTATAAGCAATAATTTTCATCATCATTACTTTTGATTTTAGGTACTATACAATGGATGGCTTGCTATCGGCTGGCTTGGTGCACTTTACCATTGCTCAATCATTGTGCTAGGGGTTTGGATTGTCATGAATGTATTTTCAGCAATTTTAGTTGAGTCAGTCATGACAGACAGCGATGATGAAGATGGAGATTCTAAAGCACATTTTGAAGCTCTTAGTCGAATGTACTCTGCCCAGGTAACAAATAATCCTAACTATGGTAAATATTAAATTGTTTTAGCGTCGATCAATGCGGCGTTTATGCAGAAAAGTACTCACAACAGTACACCTTGATATTATTGCTCCTGCACCGTCAGTGACTGACAGTGCACGTGGACCTTCTTTGGAAGCAGTTAAAATCAAAACAAATAGCTTACAACAGAGAATTCACCAGTGTCTAGTACATATTTACTGGGAAAGATTTGTTACGTTAATTGTATTTCTTTCTTGTGTTCTAACAGCATTGGATTCTCCATTACTTGATACGACCCAAGGATTGGGATATTTTATTGACAAGGCAAATATGTTATTTGCTGTTTTGTTCACTGCAGAAATGACTGCCCACTTTATTGCCTATGGTATTTGGGCATATCTATGCGATCCATGGAAATGCTTAGATGGATTTATTGTAATTGTATCGCTATTATCTTGGAGTCTTGACAATACTGTGGTGACAAGTTTGCGTGCTTTACGTTCTCTTCGAGCATTGCGCCCACTAAGAGTTATTAACAAATTACCTCAGCTCAAAGTTGTTGTCAACACTTTGTTTCGGTGCACACCGGAAATGCTTAAAGCATTTATCTTCTTTCTCTTTATCTTGCTCATATTTGGAATTATGTGTGTCATGTTTTTTCGTGGCTCACTATCTACTTGTAGTTTAAGTCCATATACTTATCTATCAGCATCAAATCCACCACCATGGTAAAAATTAGTACAATGATTATTATCTAAGCTCAAATAGGTTTCCTCGAGATTATTCAGGCTCCTACAATAGTTCAGATCTTAAATTATGGGATGTAATGAGTTATCCAAGACCATGGGATGAGCTACCCAATGCCACTCAAGAAATTTTATCTTCAATATGGCCAACACTGTGCAAAGGACCTTCTAGTTGCTCAGTAGATGGCCTTCCAACATCAAAGACAATTTGTCTAGCATTTAACCAAACTTGGGTTGGTCAAGTGCCACAACGATTTGACAATATTTTTCTTGCAATGGGATCTCTCTATGAATTAACAACATTAGAAGGATGGGTTGCAGTTGCCATTGCTAGTATTGATGCTGTTGGGCCGGATATGCAGCCTATTAGAAATACTAACCCAAGTATGATGTACTTCTGGATTCTTTTTATGATTTGTGGTGCATTCTTTATCACAAACTTATTTATTGGTGTCTTGTGTGACAGCTTTATTCGTGAAAATTATGGTGTCTTGGTGACTGACGAACAAATCAGTTGGATTAAAATGCAGCAACGAGTTTTAGCAATGAAACCAGTGATTGTATTACCACCACCTAGAAATCTACTAAGGTATGATCGAAAATACCATTGTTCTAATATTTGAAATTAAGGCGATGTGCGTTCAAGATCGTCAGTTTAAGATATTTTGATATCTCTATTATGATATGCATAATAGTAAACATGCTCTGCATGGCAATTACATATTATGGACAAAGCGAGCTGATGACAAAAATTCTCAACGTTCTCAACTATGTATTTGCTGGCATATTCACTATTGAATGCGGTATTAATAGTTGCCAAATGAATTATCATCTAAAAACTACTAGGGCTTAAATTATTAGCACATGGCCCAAAACACTACTTTCGTGATGAATGGAATCGTTTTGATTTCGTCATAGTTGTTCTAACTGCAGTCAGCATTATAATTCCTTTGGTAAGTTATAGGGAAATATATGTTTTCTTACTGCAATAGGTTTTTGATACAAATACTCTTGGTCCTATTGCTACTGTAATGCGCGTATTTCGTGTTGGACGAGCTCTCCGACTTATTAATCATGCTAAACTGATCAAAGCCATGTTTGATACAATTCTCATTTCTTTGCCCGCTGCAGCTAACGTCACCTCTCTACTTATGCTCATGTAAGTATCATCAATGATATTATGTGCTAATATTAGTGCTTGTAGGTATTATATATTTGCTGCTGTTGGTGTACAGCTTTTCGCAAAAGTTGGATTTGGGAACATGTTAAATTCCCATCAGAACTTTCAAACATTTTGGATTGCCCTGCAGACACTTATTGGCTTTAGTACAGGTGAAAATTGGGATAACTTTCTTTGGGAGATTTATTACCAAGTACCAGAGGTACCTACTTCAGATGAACTATGTTATATTTGCTATTGTAGACAAATCCACAATGCATTGAGCCAACATTTAACGAATCAGTGTGCGGTTTTAACTCGAATGACGGATGTACTCCTCTCGATGGTTGCGGGTCAGCACTAATTCTACCGTACATGTACATTTTCTTTTTCATCATGGGCTACGTTGGCATCAATATTTTTTCTGGTATTGTTGTCGATGCTATTGGCGATGCCTCTAATACTGCCATGATATCGTCGGAAGACTTGGATAATTTTACTCTCGTCTGGTCTAAGGTATGCATTTCTTTCATTTCCTCCTAATCCACAATAGTTCGACCCGACCGGCACTGGTCTTATAACAGTAGATAATCTTTGTCATATTTTACTTCAGCTCAAGCCTCCCTTTGGTTTACGATCCACTGTCAACGCAACTATGCAAAAAGCCATGCATCGATTGCGTACGTCAAAATTGGGAATTTGACAGTCTTACATTGAATAGGACATTTACACATAGATATCTATGACAAACAGTTTGTTCATTTTAAGGATGTGCCTCGGGCTCTCGTGCTCCAAGTTGTTAGCAGCGTATTAATGTAGATTATTTATCCTACCAACCAATATCAATAGGGTGATCACCAAAAAATGAAAGAATGCGCTCAAATTATGGAGGATATGGGAGTTGCTAAAGCATTTGATGATGCTTGGTATCGTCACTGTGATAAAGCCAAGCTTGATACACTAAAAGCTTTTGATACATCCAAGGTATTCTACCAAACCTTGTTATGCTTTAATTAATAAACTCTATAGGCAAGCCATCATTTTGCTACAGAAATCATTGCTCGGTAATATTTCTCTCACCTACTCATTTAACACTGTTATAGAAAAATTCTTGAACATATCAAAGCTAAACGCGCATTGCGAGAATATGGTGCTATGCAGGCAAAATATCCCTCGGAAAACGAAAACAACACAGAGCTCCGTCCACCAACCACAAGCTATAATCGGCATAAGAATCATAACAAAAGACCGAAGAAGTAGTAAAACATAGTAACTTATAGCTTCACAGCAGTCAATTTTGCTTTTCGCTTAATTTGTATGAGATTTTATGGGATAGTCATGTGATTTAGAATACTGACTTTCAATGAAGACCATTAATATAAACAGTTGACGTGATAGATTTAGCAAATCTAAAATGATAGTTCTAATATATATGGTAATTGGTCTTCACATGGATGATATATTTTTTGTATTTAATTGATTGTAATGAAAAACATCAACTAATAACTATTTTTGAAATTGTTTGTTGCTCTATATGGTCTATTCTGGTGTATATAATCAGGTGATATGTGGTGGTTGTGATAGCCAATATTAACATACAATGATAACAAGTAGAATCTTATCAAAAGTTTCATTCACAAATATTAATGGGGATTGAGCCGACTAATTCTTTGACTACCAAAACTCATGAACTCCGTCGTAATCGATTTGCGTTTGTTATGAGCATGTGCATTGTTTCAGTATTGCAATGATGGTAAATCATCATTATAATGTGAATTCATTAATACCTTAGCCGATGAAGGCGTATTTGTCTGAAGACTTTCCATGGGCATGTCATGCAGTAACACCAGTAACAAACTTTACGATGTTTAACCATACTAAATTGATACAATGCGAAGTAAGTATACTCTCGTCAAACAATGCTTAAGGGTGTTGCTTCATATTATGATCGACTTCAATCGGTCCAAGTAATACGTGTTGTATTGGATTTTGCAGGACAACCACCAATACCACCAGATAAGTGCATTTCATCTTTGCTGCTTGGCTTACCCGGAGTTTTCTTTTATCCAGACTCAATTCGAAATATATTATGCTCATATGTTGAAATGGACTATAAAACATTTCAAAGCTACATGACCATGTTGTTTGCGTCTACTGTACATTTTTTACTGTTTACATTGGACATCAATGTTTATGGCTTACTTCGGGAAATGACACATCATTACTTGATCCCGCTGATACCGTCACAATGCACACCATATTTTCAGTCTATGCCTCGCAAAAATGACTTTGGTGTAAATTTATATGTCGTTTGGGTTTTGCTAGGGACATTTCACCTACTTTGGCGTAAATAGTATAACCACTGCATCAGTTTAGAAAAGACTCTAGCCACCTTCAGGCATATTGCTGATTCATCCCCAGAGTGTACTTGGTGCTACGAAATAGTTTGGGGTGGTCCCACAGCAGTAGTTCTTATGGATCCACATATTGCTACTGCATTTAGTATAGACTGCTAGTTTAGCATCGACATCATATCGATGGCTGTCATGCGCGTAACTCAGCAAGTTTGGTGTTCTTTATATGTCAAGAATGGTAGTTGATTTTTTGAGTTATTATTAATCCTTTTTAGGTATGGTATTCCAATGCTGGACTTTGTATCACAGCAACTTACTTAAAACGTAAGCATAAAGAATGTTCGTTTAGTGAGGTCGACCCCACTTTAGTTGCTTTTGCTGCCACATTGTATAGTCCTGTTGCTGTCTGGATGGGTGGTAATATTGATTTTATGTTAGCTGCTTTTCATGTTCTCTTTAAAATACCAGTATCAGCTGAACTCGTTGACTATCAATTTGATGGAGATGGTCTTTCAATTTTGTACACTATGGCTGTCGCCTCACTTCCTGTGATGTATGGCTTTTACATGCCAAAAATGTCAAAATTTACCCGTTTAATGCCTTGGAGTGGGAAGCCAGACAATTCACCAGAAAATTATGGGAGCTTTAGCTACAATAGTCTGAAAGTTCGGTGGATGTCAGAGCTATGAGGTATTTTCAAGGCAAAATTCCCAAAGATGTCATTATACTTGGTGGAACGATTTACCGTGTATTTGAAATCAATCCTCGATACAAACGAAGCCCAACTATCAGCATTCGCAGCACCTACTGCTTTGTTTACTGCTATTGTAATGGAATATTCTACGAAAAATTGGAGCTAAGTTTACTTGAAAGCTTGGATAGAAATGAAGATGATAAAGATATTGCAATAAACTTTTCCAAAGAGCCGTCGCGATTCAATTTCAACGTACTACTTCCCCCCAATGGAAAAGTACCGAGTCGACTTTTGGAATCAAAGTCACCAAGTCCTTGGCGCTTATGAAGAGTTGCAGCGTATTTAAGATATTTAAATGACCAATTTGTTTCATTTACCAAGTATAATAAATGCATGGCGCCATCGAGTATATGATTTATTACAATCACCCAATTTCAGTTCATTGGTCTTTCACAATTAACCTCGTTTTATCCTCGAAGTAGTCCAAGCTGTCGAATTGCTTTGTATTGCTCTATTTCATTCGCTATTGAGAAGGTTTAGTAGCTCATTTTAATACCTGGAATTTCCATCAAAGCAGCAGTAGCAAAACCTATATCTGGACTACGCTTATTGTATTGGAGAACTTGGTTGTCATCGACGAATTGAAAATTATCAAACAATCTTGCTGGAAGCTTATCGTCGTATTCCTCCATTGTATCCTAGAAATCACCCTTCAGTACAATAAAAATACTTTTGTTTACCCATGGGCCATCACCAACACCAACCATGACAATGGCTACAATAACAAAAGTTATGAAAGGTATTTTTGTGCATTTCCTTACATATTGGGTAGTTGGAGGCTTCGACAATGCTATCAGCAGTCTCCTTTTCACATGTTACTTGACCATCAGCGACAATAACAAGAATGTGATATTGTCCCGTTCGGTTAACAATTCGAATTGCCTCTTTGATCACTGGGGCAAAATTAGTTGGTCCTGAAAGCTGTATAGTAGGAGTGATTCGATTATAACAAGCTAAAACATTGGCAAACCCTTCATACGTTGTGGGTACAAAAGGAAAGCAGGATGATCCTCTTGTTTTTACATCACCAAATCCAAAGGCAGGAATCAAATGATCATCATCAAATACCTCCAAAGTTCTTCCCAAAATTTGAATCACAGACTATTAAGAAATTATTCATGCGACTGTAATAATTCTAGTACCTGGTAAGGATTTAGTTCATATCCTGTTGGATCAATTGTATGAAGACATTTTCCATTAAATGTTCGTTCACCACTCCACTAATAATTATAAGTAAGCAATAATAGTTAGTTTATACCTCATTTGATTTAGTATAATCAATTGCAACAATTAGATTGGAAGATTCCAAACCTGATTTTCTTAATGCATTTTGAAGTTCACCTACATATCAATTGTCAATGAATTCAATACAATAAGAGACATACTGTACGTCTCAAAGTTATCTGGAATAGCTTTAAAAGCTTTTGCTTGTCTAGGGTAAATTTCGTCGTCTCCAGACCAGCATGACGATATCACGAGTCCCATGAGTTAACGATGCTATTGCTTCTACTGCTTTAACTAGATGCATATCTCTTGCACCAAAAAACTTATCCACCTATGGACACTCTTTTCGCTGAATTTCTTGTTAACAATTTACATGTAAATGATGTGGTTCTTCTATTGTGAAATAGAAAATTTTTCATTCATTTCCAAGAGAGTCATTTGGGATTTAATCCTGGTGCATTGAAAAGAATGAATATCATGTAGTGGTAAATGTTGATTTACACTTTTATTAAAGTTTCTGTGCCGAGTTATTTCAATTTTATGTTGATGTACACATAGATTTTTGCTATTTTCAATTGATAGATGTTGTAAAGGAATTTGGTGACAACTATTTCCCTATAGGAAACACTGTATTTCGACTTGGAAAAACATGGTAATAAGTAATTCAAAATCAGCATTATATATTTGTATGCCACTTAATATTCTCCCTGGAGCTTTTAATATTTCTTGGTCCTTTTGTTATACTTGTAGTGTTATCCAAGTAGTCCAAGCTGGCGAATTGCTTTGTATTGCTCTATTTCAATCAAGTGAGAATTTCAATCATTTATTTTGATACCTGGAATTTCCATCAAAGCAGCAGTAGCAAAACCAACATCAGGGTTACTTTTGTTGTATTGAAGTACTCGATGGTAGTCAACAAACTGAAAGTTATCATACAATCGTGTCGGGAGATTATCATCGTATTCTTCCATTGTACCCTATTTTCAAAAATTTAGAGTCGTCTAAAGAGCTTCTGCTTACCCAAGGACCATCACCAACACCAACCACAACAATCGCTATGACAAAGTTATTAGGGACATCATAATGCTTAGCTTACATATTGGGTAGTGGGAAGCTTCAACGATAGCATTAGATGTTTCCCATCCACAATTTACTTGGCCATCAGCGATAATAACAAGAATGTGATATTGTCCTGTTTTTTTAACAATTTGAATTGCTTCTTTAATCACCGGAGCAAAATTAGTGGGTCCTGAAAGCTGTACAGTAGGAGTGATTCGATTGTAGCAGGCTAAAACACTTTCAAATCCTTCACAAGCGGTAGGTAGAAAGGGAAAACACGAACTTCCTTGTGTAGTGTAATCGCCAAAACCAAACGCAGGAATCAAATTGTCGTCATCAAATACCTCCAAAGTTCGTCCCAATATTTGAATTACGGACTATTTAAAAATTAATGCATGTAAAACACGCAATTGTACCTGGTAAGGATTTAGTTCATATCCTGTTGGATCAATTGTATGAAGACATTTTCCGTTAAAAGTTCGTGAACCACTCCACTAATAATTATGAGGAAACTATGATTAAAGACTTATAATACCTGATTCGATGTTGTATAGTCAATGGCAACGATAAGATTTGATGATTCCAATCCAGATTTTCGCAATGCATTTTGAAGTTCGTCTATACAATACATGTTATGTTATCATTGATTTAAAAGATGCAGGATACCAAAAGTCTCAAAGGTATCAGGAATGGCACAAAATGTATTTACAACTTTTGTTGCATTTGGTTTTGGTGCTGGTTCATCGCTTCCTGTCAAGCAAGTTGATAATAGCAATCCCATGAATTTTTAAAAATGAATATAAACTTGTTTTGATAGACACTTTACACAAAGCAATAGAAATGTTGAATGTTCACGATCAACACTCCTGTCAAATTTCTCAAATGACAATCTTAAAATTTGTAATTACAATCCTTCGCCATTTTCAACGTATTTTATTATCATTTACATCAATAGAAATTCCAATTATTGCCTACTTTTCAGAATTATATTAATACTATCATACATTGCTTTAATCGCATGTGAACTCACATATTAAACTTTTCCTTTCGTCTTTTAGGCTGTAGAGTTGAATTGAAACTTAAGAAACTGGTATTTGATTTGGTCACAGTTGATCATGTGGTGTAGATCATGTGTATGGATACCTAAAGGTAATCCCATCAATAATGGAGCATCATGCGTTAGGTGTTTATGGTATAATTATTGCAGGTTGGTCTACTTCCCCAAACACAATGTCTTGTGTTCCAATTAATTGATCCATGAATGTCTTTGAGATCAACTATTGCTTAGAAATATCCTATGATATAAGGATATAATCCATTGGGAACAATTAGATTGAATTAAAATTTGGCACCATTCATTACTATCAAAGTATATTGACACAAATGAACACTTATCCAGAAGATATGTTGATATGCATCAAGATGTCTTGCTTGAACGTGTAGACCAAAGTGAAAAGAAACTATTTTACTTGCGGGGGGTGTTCAACGAGACATTGCAAGTGGCTCAACATAGACACGATTTGTGACCTGTTTTTGTTGATACCACAAAAACTGCATCAGAAACAAGCATGAATGATTGAAAGGCATGAGTATGATGGCCATGGAAAAACATGCACAATCATTAAGAAGCCAACACAGAAATGGAGAGACCAATTTTGCCAACATATAAGACTGATAGCATTGTCTATTTTCAATAAAGTTTTTGGATTTAAATTTTTTACAGAGTTTTTCGTTTGTAGTCGAGTCAATTTTAACCTTACTCCACCTTGCACAAGTGATCTATGAAGGAAAGATACTATGTAATTTTGGACTCAACATTATTTCTCGAAGTGGTGTGTTGTGAGCTGCATGAATCAAGTCCTTGGCAATGACTTCCACAAACATGCCAGAGTATCTGCTATAGCTAACTATTTGCAAGAATGCACAATTACCCTCGCATTAAGGTTTTGATTTGCTCTGTACTGTGCATTATAAATTGAACAAGATATGATAGAGCTTCAGTCATATCAGAATGATTTTTAACAATATCTAATCAAAATTCAACACTACGAACAATACTAAAGTTGTTTTGAGTAATCTATTAGAAGTAAATGATAAAATATTTGAAAAAATATTATTTTGATGCTTTGATGCAACACGATATCACTTTTTCTCATTTTTATATGGAAGAGCATGCCATTATGGCGTATTATGGTGTTTTTTTATTCGCATCCAGATCAGCCCTTAATACATATTAAAAATGTACAATTCAAATGGCAATAGTTTCTCTATTCATTATGATTTCTTCATTTAATACCGAAAGTCAAAATTTAGCACCAAACAGTTACTTAGGAAAGGCCGCATGAAACCTGAGCATTTATCTTTTGATCATGCGAGTGTTCGTTGGAAATCTTTCTACATCGCTTGGAGCTGAAATTGCTCGTCAAATACGATCTGCAGAAGTTGTAGGCGCTGTAGACAGCTTAAAACAAGCTCAGATCACCAAAAAGCGACTTGTTGAAAATCGAGATCCTGAAATAGGTGAAGGACTCGAAGGTCCTGATGCTTTTGTTGAAAGCCCCGTTGTTGCTGCAGCAGATAAACATAGTGTTAGTGTTTTACTAAAGCGTTGTCATGTTGCCATTTATTCTGTTGTGGATGACCCTGAAGGCACGTTAGAAGCCCTTAAAACATTTGCTGAAGGCTCTGATGACACTCCAAAGCTTTTTATTGCAGTGTCGAGTGTGCTAACATGGGCTAAAACACCAATTCCTCCAAAGCAAGAAGAGTGGAAGGTTTGAGTTCATCAATTAAACAAAATGAATCAAGTTTTCAAAATAGGGCCATAAAGAAGCAGAATTTAAACAACGTAAACCAGCGAGAAAGTATGCCGAGTACAAAGCAGTCGAGACCCAAGTTTTAAGTACTCGTCGAGAAGGATTTTCCACAATTGTAATTGCTTCAGGTTTGATTTATGGAGGTGCTCAGTCAAGTTTGCAATACTTACTCAAGCAAATAGCAATATTCATATCAAGTGCTAATTTTTATACTTTAGGGAAGCTTGGCTGAATTCTGACAAGGATTTGATAATTCCAAGCATTGCTGGTGTCAATGGAAACAATTATTTGCCCATGATGAACATTTATGATCTCGCCAGAGTAATTGGCAAAATTGCAACTAATCCAGGGTCACCACCAGCTACATATATGTTAGCTTTGGACCAAAGTCGAAACACACTTCGAGAGGTAATGAATATCTTTGATTAATTGAATTCAAAGTATATAGATCTGTGTTGCAATTAGCAATAGTCTTGGCAATGGGAATGTTCGGGATTTAAGTCCTGTAGAAGCCGAAGAGTTGCTTTTAACTGAACGAAGCATTGTTCACCTCCAACTTAATCAACAATTTGACATGGAAGGCAGTGCATTGGAAGGCCTTGAGGTATTCATGAAAAGTCATAATGCTCGCTCATAAGTATCGTAGATTGAATGGCAGTGGCAATCAGGAATCGTACCCAATATCGAAGCTGTTGCTAAAGACTACATGAACTCAATGGACTTGAGACCATTGCGAATTGCAGTTCTTGGACCACCTCGTGTTGGTAAAACTAATTTGTCTTCAGTGCTTGCTAAATCTTACTACATTCCCCATGTGACACCAACAAATGCAGCTAATGAACTTTTGAGTTTGGGAAAGTTGAAAGAACCTCTTCTAGCATTAAAAGAAGAGGTTAAGAAATACAAATTGGACATGATGAGTCTTCCATTGCAAATTGCAACTGAGCTTCTCAAATGGAAATTAAGTCTTCCTGTGTGTCGTAACCAAGGTTATGTCTTGGATGGCAGTCCATATTCACTGGAGCAAGCCAAAACATTGTTTACTGTTGTGGTTCCCACCGAGTCAGAAGAAGGCAACGCTGAAGAAGTTGCAGAAGAAAGCAAAGTTGACGATGAGACTAAAGAAGGTGATGAAGCCAACGACGACAAATCCAAAAAGAAAAAGTCGATTGTGTTTGCACCGAATTACGTAATTGCTATGACTGCACCCAAAGCTTTGTTGCAACGTCGAGCTCAAAGTTTAAGCCAAGAGGAAGCTGAGAAATCAGGCAACACTGAAAATGAATTTAGCAAACGATTTGAGCTCTACAACACTGAAAAGACAAATGGGCTTCTCACCTTCTTTGAAAAAGACAACGCATTAGAAGTACTTGAGTTGGAACTCAAGACAGAAGAAATGTACGAAAGCAAAAAGAGTCTAATTGAGCCTATCACCAAGTATTTGGAACAAGGCGGTAAACCATTTAATTTCCATCCTACAAAGGAAGAAGTAATAGCTCGTCAACGAGAGATCGATGAGCAATTGGTACACATTGAATTGCATTGTAATTCTCATCAATCATTAGGCACTTGAGACTGAAGCTGAACAAAAGAGGCAAAATGATATTTTGGCCCAAGAGATGGCTGAAAAACAGACTCGTGTGCAATCAGAGGTAATTTTAAGATGCTATGTTGAGCCAAGTTTTCACGATGGACATAGAAATCCCGTCTTGAAATCATACAAAGAGAAGAAATGGATGTCCTTGAAGCTCGTTCTAAACCTCTGCGTGCTTACTTAATGGAAACAGTGATCCCAGCATTGACAGAAGGGATGTTGGAAGTTGTCAAAGTTCAACCTGAAGACCCGATTGACTACTTGGCAGATTTTCTATTTCGCAAAGGCCAAACCCTTGAAACTTAGGTTGAACATGTTTGTGTTAAGTCAAAACATATTTCATTATGCATCATTGATAAGGATTTCGTTCCCATCTTGGAGACCATAGTACGCCACTTCACATGAATCATCGTCCATTGGAATTGGCATTCCCTGAGCAAAAAATTTACGATAAATTTTGCATTGGATATACCTTTTTGCTGTTGCGGAAAGATAATTGATGCTCAGCAGGCTCCAAACCATATTTCTTTTGCACAAGCAGTTTGAGTTGGGCAACTTTCATACTATACAATGAGAGATTAGAATCGAATGACATCCAGTGTCATCTACTTGAGAGGGATCTTCTTTTCCATATTGTCCATCGTTGTAGCATTAATACTCATTGGAACAAACACAACTGCCACAAGACTACGACTGAGTGCAGCTGGACCACCAGTAGATGCAGTAGTTTTCTAATTCATTTCAGTATGCGTATAAAAGGATAATGTACTTGAAGATCAGGGTATTTGTTAAGCAATTGGGAATATCGAGGGTGGTTGCTGAGGACTTTTTGCTTGTCTTCTTCAGAAGAAAATGATGCAAGTTCATGCAAAATTCGCTTCAGATACATTTGTTCGGCATCCACGCGTTCCTATAGTAACATTAGCGTATTAAAAATATATATTTGATACTTTGGCTCGAATTTCGCTCCCATTAAAAGCTGCAAGACGTTCACACCGAGCCACAATAATCTATCATATCATTGTTACACATAAAAATTAGTGATTGCATTACCATGCGCGATTCACCAGCTCCAAGGTTACCTACAAGAGGATTCTTGATGAAGCGGAGAAGTTCCAATGCGGGAAATGTGTTCAAAGCGTCAACCGAAGACCATAAAGCGATCCTAAAGGCAATATATAAAATATACAAAGTAAGAGAATGATTACTTGTTGTCTGAAATTGCCAAAGTTGCCAAAGAAGTAAATGAGCTTGTAGGAAGGATAGCTTCTACTTGGTTTCCATTTAGAATTAAGTGTTTAAGAGATGAAATCGATCCAAGACTCGCTTCCACTGCACTCCAATTGGAAATAGAGTTGTGAGATAAATCAATCAATTCCAGTGCTGCAAACCATTGAGATTCCTTCTCAGACAGCTACACAATACACCTTGAGATTATCTTGTTGAATAGACCAAATTACCTGAGAATCATCGATTCCATTGCTTACAGCGTAGAGTTCTTTCAAGTTGGGGAAATGATTATGGCAAACTCGATGGATTTCACTCCATGTCATATTCATATCATTAAGCACCAAGCTTTTTACATTTGGAAACACAATTGACATATCCTCCACGTCATAACAAAGTCGATTTCCACTCAATACGAGTTCTTCCAACTTGGGTAGTTCTTCAGCCAGCACAAGCACTTGATTCCACGAATTCAAAAGGTTCCAAGCTAAGTTGAGCACTTCAATATTAGGAGCAACAGCATGCAATTCATTTCTTTGAGGTAATTGACTAATTTGACACGACTATTTCTCAATACTGATAAAGCAATGATAAACTTTTAAATTTACCTCCAAAGATACTTTACAAATGACTCCAATATCTTGTTTTTCTCTACACGATAGCAATCAACATGATATTTCTATAGCATTCTACTGAATTTTATGCACTCCAACCAACTGAATGCTCTTGGAATTCCCACTAGCAGTAGCCACTTGGCCAGCTTCACGAATATCTTTAATTTCAGCCTGCATATATCGTTCTTCTAGAGCTTGTAGTAGAGAAACCCCAGTCGAAACTTTGCTGGGAACAACAAACGAGCCGCTTGTAGCTGCTTTTGTAGTAAAATATCGTTTGCCATTTGCTTCCCCATTATGTTTGCCTCGATTTTCTTCATCCCACTCAATTCCTATGCAAATCAAGCATGAAATGCAGTAAATACACAAGCTCTACCATAATACGTATGTTCTCCTTTGCCATCAATCGTTCCGGTGAAGCGAATCGTACCTCGATGCCCCTCAGTGTCCTGCACCCGTCTTCCTTCCATTGTCTTTGGTGAAATCCCACTCTCAATTACTCAATCATTATCTCTACTTTTCCTCCATCGGATCAAAGCCGCTGTTGAGTACGTTCTTGAGTAGTTCGTTAGCTGCGAGAAGTTGTTTAATGCGTTCAAGTTTCTTGGGATGTTTTCGAACGAGAAAAAGGAGGCAATCTGCATCCAATTTGCCTTTAATGAGCGACAATTCAAGCGCTTTCTTAGTCTATTCATACTATATAAGCTTTTAAGCATTGAGAAGAGAGAGTAGAGACCATAGATCGAATGTATTCAATCGTAATTTCTTCCATAAGCTCAACTGAGTCGGAATCTGGCTCCCATTCATCGCCAAACCCATACATCATGTGCTTAACTAACAAAACAATGCATTAGATACACAGAGAAGAGGAAGAATCTACTGCTTTCTGTCATTTCGCCTTGTACAAAAGGTTTGACACTTGAAGCTTGAGGCGTAGACACTTCTTTTGAACTTAAACGACGTAGAGGACTTGCACGCATGCCACGAGCTCCTCCTTCATTACGTGTCTTCTCCTGTAGCTCTACAGCACGTCTTTTCTTGCCTCGTTGCTCTACAACCGCTTTCTTCATCGGCTTCTTTCCACTGTCCATTAGTAGTCAAATTTCAATATGAAATTAAGATCAAAAAATTCTGAAATTTAAATTTTATAAAAAGTTGAAAATGTCAAAATTTGTAAAATTAAGAATTGAAAATTTTGTAAAATGGAAATGTCAAATTTTGTAAAATGGAAGTGATAAATTTTGTAAAATATAAATGACAAATATCTCAACATTGTGAATTATACATTCATTCATGATCAACATTCCTCAC
Organism: Thraustotheca clavata; assembly: GCA_002081575.1. Lineage (NCBI taxonomy): Eukaryota > Oomycota > Saprolegniomycetes > Saprolegniales > Achlyaceae > Thraustotheca > Thraustotheca clavata. The sequence goes on along the minus strand of JNBS01002166.1, from coordinate 4,616 downwards.
TCTCTGAGTCTGAGTTGCAAAAAGTGGAAAAATATGGGATTTCATTGGTGGAATTAAATGAGCTGCCTCAATTGATGTCGATCTCCTCAGAGAAGTGATGTGAATTCAACCATTCATGCAATAAAATCATTAACAGTATGATATGATATGAATTAACTGTTATGGAAATCGTACGATGGATGGCTGTCATACTGTTATTTCACAAAGCGAAGTAAAGTAGCAAAATCCGATTTCTAATTCACTTATTGATTTTGGCCAATCAACAAACTCTATTTCACACAGTACTGTAGCAAAACCTCTATAATGTCAATGAATAAATATTGTACATTAAAAATGACTAGACCTTTTCTACTTTTAATTTGGCTGATATTTATTTACTTTGGCCAAACGATCGTCAAACAGCAATTGAAATTCATCAAACAATAATTAGACTTAGCTAAATTCAATTTAAATCGACTAAATTCATTTGAAATTAGCTATTTCGATCTATATTTTTACCAATATAAATAAATATTGGCCAACTTTAAGTAGAAAAGGTGTAGTTGAAAATGTCTTGTTTAGAAAATGAAAAATTTATAACAAGAAATTTGTGAATGGAAATAGGGTACACTTGGAAATTGAAAGACATGATTATATATGACAGTATTGTGATGAATGAAATGAGATATTCATTAATAAAAAAGAGAGAAGAAAGTTTAGAGTAAAAGATATGTGGTTGTTTATAGTACTATTCTTAAAGGATGAATGAACAAATGTGAGAACTATTTTTATGGGAATAAAGGATGGCATTTTTTTATGTATTTGAATGGGTTAGATATGTACACTTTAAAATGATTAAAATGAATATGAATATGAAAAGAGTTTAAAAGATGATAGATTGGAAAAAGTGAATAGAGATTAGTACAAGGTTGAATAAAGTATACATTCTTTAATGGAAATTGAAAAGGGAAATGTAAGCAATTGAAAAAGGGGTTATTTGCTAAGTATATCGATGGGCAACAGTCGTAGTAAAACGAGTAAGAGTACAACCCCAGTGCCTCCAATTGAAGTACAATCACATCCACATCAAGCTTCATCATCACTTGATACAAAGTATGAAAATCATTATTGGTGATATTGAGAAAATGTAGACTTATTGAAGCATTGAAAGAATTGAAAGCAAGAAAAGATGCTGCAAAGGATAAACATGATCCTTTTACAAAAATTTTACTTAAAGGGCCAATGTTGAAAGAAGCTTTTGATAGTGTACGAGTAACTTTTGATTCATTTGATAAGTCACAAAAAGGTATAAACAAAAGTTCTTCTGTATTTGACAACTTTTTAGGCTTTATTGATTTTAATGATTTGGAAAATGCATTGAATCGATTAGGAGGAAATTTTACAAAGAATGAAATTGATGAAGCTTTTAATGAAGCAGATATGGCTGAAAATGGACAACTTTCATTTAAAGAATTTCTTGTATGTTTAGCAATTGGTTTTGTCCTGCACGTACTTTAAATTGATTCATGTTCAAATATAACTTGATGAATATAGAGAATTCCAGCATTTGAAGAAAGTGAGAAAGAATTGAGTATTTTCTATGCTCCTTTGTGTGTACTAAATTTCTTTTTGGGTATTTATTATATGATAGATCCAATACCACAGAACCAAAAACCCTTCTATTTGGAGAGGTTTGTGCTTAAATTTGATAATATTTTTACAAATAACAAAAGGGAAATAAATTGCGTCAAGCTTTTCAGTTGGCAGTCGATGTATTTCTGTGGTTTGATATTGACGGAAATGGATTGATTCAAAAGTACAATATCTCTATGACTCAAATTTAAACATGAAATAGAGAGGAAATGCAAAGCCGATTATATGAGTCAATGCATGAACATTCCCCAACCAAAAAAATGTCTAAAGCACGCGTTGCTAAAAGTAAATTTTGTCTATACGTTTTCAATCTAATGTATTCTAGTGGCAGGACAAAAGACCCAAGGAAAATCTTGTCCAGCGAATGCTTTCATTTCACAAAAAAGATTTAATGAAATGGATTGGGATAATGATGGCAGCATTACATTCAAAGTATAACATATTTTGTATAATGAAAAGATTATATTTATTAGGAATTTCTCATGGCATTTGAATCATGGGTTGGCGTTGATGAAGATGTAGAGACTGAAGAAGAAGAAGATATTGAAACTTAAGCTTCATTGAATATATACATATTTCATTTGAATTTGGAAATATCTTATAACTTATTATGACAACTAACTCTATCTTCCAGTTTGTTCCTGACTCTCTTTTTCACGTTTAGCTTCACAAATATAATGAAATCGGTGACGAAAATATGCTGATTCAAAGTCTCCATGTAAATGATGAAGTACATAAGCGGGATCCATTGTCACCCATGAGCCAACTAAAACCTATTTTATCATTAGTCAATTCATCAAGAAATATTATACCATAAACATAGATGAATCTAAGAAATCAGGTAGCTCAACAGCTTGGAGGTATTCCATAATTTCAACCACAGCATCATGAAAATAATTTCTGTCAACATGCTCAAGATTATCACTGATAGCATCGTGAAGGTGCACTGGTAGCTCAATTGGTGTTTTTGATGTTTCAATATTTACATACTTGTCGACAATCTTTTTTGCACTACGGGATACAATTTGGTGTGATGGCAATCGTCGAAATTCTTCCACCTATTTTCATTTAAGCTACAATTTATTTAATTAATTGCAAACCTCTTCCCAGAAAAGTAAATTTTCCACACAGTGTTGACTTTTACAAAATTTCTTAAAGTTGTTCAAATACGTCGGATTGCTTAAAAATATATCTAAATGAGGTATTTCAAGTTTGCCTATTATCAAATTATCTATTTAACCATTGATTTCAATTTACCTTTTGAGACGGCATCATCTAATTCTTTAGACACGTCTGGGTCATTTTCACTAAGATTTAATTCGTAATATGTATTAGATTTGAGATATCGCAATAAAGCATCTCTCAAAAGACCTAAAGTAAAGAATTATATCATAAACTAGCTGATTAAATACCTTGTTTAACTCGAGCAATTACTGTCTTAAACATATCAATTGTTGGTGAAGTTAGTTTGGCTTCTATATCATTTCGCATTTTTGTGCTCATGTCCACTTGTAGCTTGGATGATTCACTCAAGTACTTTTTGTATAACTTTTTAGCAGTGTGCTGCATATATTCGATTCCAGGTAAACCTTCATATTCATCAACCTAAATAATATCTATCAGTAAGAAAAATTATCATTAAGACCTCATCAATAAAGGTAACATAATGGGCACTGCCTTTTAGAGAAAGAAATTTCTTAAATGCACGATGCCCCAATTTATCATGTAGTAATAATGCAAGTGGATTAGTTGTTGATGGTTTTGTTGCATTTGCAATAGCTTCGACTGGAATGGATAAAGAACGTTCTATAAGTCTACCATTTCATTAAGACAATAAGTAATTTATCACAATACATTTTAGGGCTAATGCCATCTAATTTAACCATTAGTTTTTCCATTTCTTCTTCTGATATTTGTGGGTGATAATTATCCCATGGTTGTACTGCTACAGATTCTGTTTGACAATAGCGTATATATGGTTCACAAACACTAAGAAAATTAGCTCCACATAATAAATTTAATAATATACCTAAAACGAGGCCAAAGTTCAAAGCGAACATACTCAAGCACTAAATACTGAGCATCAAAAAAAGCTGAAGGCTCAAATGATTTGTTTTCAGGTAATTCAAATTCTTGATGTAAACGCAATGATAAGTTAAGGTATCGTTTAGCTCCTGGTTTAAGAAAGGTGTCATATATTTTTCTGGTTGTTGCTTGGACAAATGATTGGTTTGGTAAACGTTTGCATTCATCCACTTCCAAGTAGAAAAGAAGGTTTTCTAGTAAAATCAATTCACACAACCTTAAATTTATATACTGGCATACCTGAAGACATATTTTCTATACAATAACTTTTAAAATAACGTAGCTTTAATTTATCAGCCATGACGGCCTCAAAACTAAAGCCATTGTCGTGCTGAAACATTGGTAATCTAATACAAAATATGAGTAAAATTCATTTAAGACTTCTACGTTGGTGTTTCACTCATGCAGCTAAATCTGCTTCGTTTTTTCTCTACTTGTTGACTTTCACAACTAGAAATCATTGCTTGATATAACTTATGCTTTCGAAAGCGTGGAAATACATCCTTTTTCAAATCTCTCAAGCACAATGCCTGTGCTTCAGAAAATACACCTAATAATTCAATTTACTTATATACTTATAATGCATTGTTACCAGCAGATTGTATCCCATTATAAGATTCACAAACATGTCGTATTTCTTTAAGCATATTTGTAGGAATACAAATTGGAGTTGCAGCTTGTGGACTTATAAACTTTTGATAAACTTTTTGTAGCATTCGATCAGTATATTGAGCACTTGGTAGTGATCTTAAATGCTGTACATCAGCCCAAAACAATAATCGATCTGAAGCAAATGGAATACTATGACAAAATGACACAATCAACTTAAAAGTCACTGGATTAAGCAGCACATCCATCGTAAAAGTCATAGTCATATCTGTCACCAAATGACTTGAAGA
>JNBS01002165.1:0-17439 GCA_002081575.1 Thraustotheca clavata | reverse complement strand
TGACGGTCTTCGCTTGAAGCTGTAATAAACCTCATGGGATTGGTGTCTTTTTCCAGCTTGGCTTCGACAAAAAAATCTGAAGGATGATAGCTGCTTGATGTTGAATGAATTTGAGCATCGATTTTATTTTCCAAAAGCATATTAATAACAAGGCGCAGTTGTGGTGTCTCGTTGTTATGTGCAGCTAATTCAGATGAAAACCCAACAAGTTCGACCCCATGTAATATGAAATATCTATACTGAGATAAGTGTGGGCACAAAAGTATATTTAATACCCTTCCCGACGTTCTGTACTCAAGAGTGCTTTAACTTCGTACATCATATATCCTTTCATAGCTGTGCCATCTTGTATACTTGGTTGAGCCACCTACAACAAATTAGTTCCATTAACAACTCGAGATTATTACCTCAAACCCTTGATCTTGTATGAGATCGTCACCAACGTGTAGTCGCTGAACAGTTTGAAAATGATTAACCCACTCGTCCTTAAGTAGCTGCGTTTCAGCATTTGCATGTAAAATACAAATTTTTTGGCTTGAGTTTACACAATGAAATGCCAATCCAAAAGAACATCTTGGCGGAGCATCAGCCCAGTCACTGATAGAAGTAATTGCCAATTGCAAATATGGCTTTGCATCACCCGGCGATATGAACACTTTGAGCTCAAAACCATCTATAATCAAGTATCTCTTTAACATTTTGTTGGTCTTGATATCTTTAACAAATAAAAAGCTTGAAAATATTGAAGATTTGTCCCTAGATAAGAGTTAACGACATATTAGTATAGAACCACATACGATGGTAAAACGTGAATGAGGTTTTCTACTTCTGCTTTATCAAGAGCGCATTGAATTGCATCAATCCATCCTTGACTTTCGACTGTATTCGGGGTAATCATGTAAACTGCATTAAATTCCTCTTGTGTGTCAATGATAAAGCCTGATTTATCCAATATATTCCATGGTGAAATAGTCATGACAGTAAATGAATGTGTAGGCTGAACCATTCCTAGCTTAAAACCTTCACGTGTAGCATAGCAATGAATGTGAGTATTGTCCAAAACACCGTAAAGCTCTGCTTTGACTTGACCTTCAGGAGTGACTTCATAAAGCTGACCTTCTTTAGGCGCAGCATCTAAAGGTGATTTCTCTAGCCTTGAACAAATATCTTTATCAATAGACATGGTAGTCCCATATTTTTTGTCAATCATAGAAAGTATATCGAGATCAACTCCATGTGCGTATTCAATAAGTGTATCAACTTCTTCAGCAAAATGGGGACTCACGTGACCATATCTTTCAACAATCATATTGCGAGTTTCTTTTGTTGCTTCTGATGTAAGAGTTCCATTAGCCATTCTTTGCTCAATTCGCTTTATAGCAAGTCCATGTTTAATTGCAATAAACCACTGTAATTTTTCATCTTCATTGACAAATGAACAAAAGAATGTTCTGTGATCTGTAGTAATAAGCTCCAAACCAAATTTGTCCGAAGCTGCCCAATTTGTTACTGCAGCAAGTTCTTTTTGGTGGTGGGTTGTATGATCTTGTCGGGCATCATCGATTGTATCATAAACTTTCAAGACATTTGTACGAAGAACTCCATAATATCTCGTCATTGAAGGCATCATGTATCCTTTCTTCATAAAATAGCCTTCAACCAGTGCATTCGGTGTTGTCTTAGTCTCAGTCACGGGTAGTAGTTTAAGCACTGAATTATCTGACGAAAGCTGTGTATGGTAGACTGAATCAATCTTTGCAAGCATTTCCATTTCTCTCCCTTTGAAAGAGTCCAAAATTAGTGGAACTTCGTTTACTTTGGATGGATTGTGCTTGGTGTAAAATTCGACAAGCATTTGGGCTAATGGTGAGTCATTTATATCAGTCACATGCCGAGTAGCAATAGCAACATGACATGCAGCTAACCACTCATGGAATTCAATTTCGTGCTCTAGTTGACAAAATATGCTCACAGAAGACGTGTCAATGTAAAGGCTAAATTGTCCATCACCAACACGAACATTCTCAACCACAATAGGACTTAAAATTTCAACGTCTCGCATTGCATCCGAGTAGCAAGCAATTGTAGTACCATCAACCACTGCATATACTTTTTTAAGCTTGTGAACTTGTGGAGCTGCTTTGAGCTTTACATAGCCTTCTTTTCTATGACTAGGCAATGCACCATCGCCATGTACAGTCTTTCTCCAGGATGAACCATTTCTATCAAATGATGATGTAGTACTTGTAAGCTCAGCACATAGTGATTGCATTCTTACATCATTTGCCAAATTTGTAGAGTACATCTTGTCCAAAGACTCTAGCAATAGATGTTCTTTTCCTTTGAAGTACACCATTAAAGCATCAACCGAGCCAAGCCCTTCAGGGTTATGTTCTGAGTAGTATGCAATGAGAGCCTCTTTAAAAGCTGTAACTTGAATAACTTCAATTGATGACATATTTGTTGCATCAGGATCAACAATTTCTTGTAGAATAGTCCTAATAACACTTAGAAATGCATGAATATTGCACTTACGTGTCATTTAACTGAACTTCAGTAGGTTGATGAACTCGAGCATATTCAATACCCAACTGGAGAATATGAAGCCAATGTTGTTGTTGAGCGGTTGATTTGGCTGAATAAACATGTTTTGTTCCATGCATATCAACAATTGTAAATTGCTGATCGCTTTTTGAAGATGTTAAAACATCAGAAACATGAATCGTCTCCTGAGGCTCACTTGGGGAAGTTAATGCTGACATTCGTGTAGCAAAATGCATAAATTTGTTTGACACAAGAACGGCGTAGATTGAAGCTTTTCCTTTGCTAAAGTGACTCGACGATATGTGCTCAACAATTCCTTCCAAGTGAGGCACTGTAGAGTCAGTGACAATAGTGTTATTGACATTTCGAGCAAGTTTGAGCTTGTACATGGCTTCAAATTTTGCAATTAAATCAGCTTGATCTGTGACCAAAGTTGTGCCATAAGTTGCATCTAAATGAGCAAGAAGCTGAGCCTCTCTTCCTTCAAATAACTTTGTCAAGACAATTATATCGTCTTGTTTAGTTGGATTGTGTTCTGCATAGTAATTTGTCAATAAATTTTCCAATGCAAGAACCAGTTGAGCACCAGGGTTTAATGCCAACAATGCTGCATCCTTTGCCGAGGCTGTCAATGAAGCTTCTGCAGCCTTGTGAGCGGTGTCATTGTGGTTAGTGGCAATGTGTCGAGCTACTGCAGCTCGAAGACCACGCATCCATTTTTCCTTTTCAGCTGCAGTTGGTGCACTGCAATAAATGTGAGCATGATTCACAGTATCAATTTGAAATGGGTGTGGATATGTCATAAGCATTGAGTGACCATCCCATTCAGCAACTCCAGCAACTTCTGAGCATGCAACTTCAGTGGACACAGCGGCTTCGTGGGCAAAGTTCAATTTCACATATTCATCATGGTTTGAATAAAACAAAATGTGAACACCTTTCAACACACAGTACTTTTGCTTCATCGTTGGAACAAAGTGACCTTGTTTAACAAGATAACCTTCAACTGAATTCCCCTGAGTCACTTCACTTGAGGTTAGAGTAATTGGATGTGGGGTTGTATCCAATGTATTGGTTGAGTCTGCGGCAAAAAAACTAATGAAGGGATAATTATTTAAAGTAAATGAGATTCATACCTTGTACGTTTGTCTCCTGATCTTGGAGGTGAAGTCAAATCAAATGAGTCTCTGCGAAACTTAGCAGCTCGAGCACGTTCTGGCGACATGGGGCTCATTGTTTGACCGATTAATAAAGCAGCATTCCACATTGCAACATCATGCGAGACAGGGGCACAACAATGTAAAACTTTTCCTTCCAGTGTGGGAATTGCAAATGAATTGGGATGGGTTGTTAAACCAACTTTTCCATGCCAGTCAGAGATCCCACCAGCAACATGGACAACTCCAAGAGGCGAATTTGCATTTTGGATAAAATCATCGGCATTTTTATACCAACACAGAGTTTTCCCGTATAAAACAAAGTATTTGCTGTGCATGGTTGGCTTCATTGAGTGTTTGCAAAAGAGATACCTATTTCGGTGATTAAGAAATATGATATTGAAATACATACCCTTGAGCTAATGCATCAACGTGAGAAGGAGAAGTAGACCATGATGCAAGGCGTAAGCGAGTTCGTGCTTTAGCTGAATGTGCTGTATGAATAGCACCAGTAGCTGTTTTGATATTTTCTTCCGATTCTGCTTGAGATGACTTAAGATCTGAAGTTGCTTTATCTATGGCTGTTGTAATCTAAATAAATTTGAGTTGTAGCTAGCAACTAAATGGTGTACCGCATTACGCGCAGCTTTTAAATCACTAACATTCTTTGCAGCAGTAGCAGCAGCAGTCGCCTCAACTTCATATATTGCAAGTCTTCGTGAAGCCTCTTGTGCTGTTTCCAAGATCGCTCCCGATATTTCTTCATTTGCATGTAGCATCATATCATCATGTGCTGCTTGTTTAGCTTGTGCAGCTGCCGATTTTGCTTCATTAGCCTTAGTTAGTGCAGCATCAGCCTCAGTTTGACCAATTGCAATTTTGTCATCTATAGCTGCTTGCTGTGTTCTCAACTCTTTAATCTTTTCTTCACAAGCTCTAATAGTTTTGGATGAAGCTTCAGCCCGCTTTACCTACTTAGAATCAGCATTATTACCATCAATTTGTTTACCGCAGCAGCAGCTACATCTGCTGTTTCTTGCTCAATCTTGGCATCATCCTGAAGTTGTTTTTGAGCTTCTACAATTTCCTCTGCAACAATTCGATAAGGCTCTGCTAATGATTCTTGCACAGCAGCAATCCTATATCCAACATTTACAACAACTTTTTCAATTTAAATTACCATTGTTCCTGAGCAGCCATTGTATCAGCACTACATTGGTAAATCTTCCCGCTAAGTGTAGAAAATGCAAAGGAATGTTCATAGTTCTTGAGTCTTGTTTTTCCATCCCATGGAAGTACTTCTCGGATCGCATATACATCTTTAGGTGTCAGCCCAAGTTCATGTTCTCTCTCCGTATTGTAGCAAGCAAGCATCGAACCTTCAAGGACACAATACCTTCGATTCCTATGCATAATTAGCTTAGAAAAAGCTGCAATTTGGCTACGTACATCGTTGGAATCGCATGTCCACGCTTCCAGAGGTACCCCTGCATATTCGAGTAACGAAGTGACTCTTGGATCAAATCTTTTGACTAGTTTGCGATCTTTATGTAATCGTAATCATCTAAAAATAGTTTTCTGATAATTCCTGACTATTTTCCATCAAAAGGGCAAAGATAATCTTTTCTTGATGACATTCCATTGAAAATGAATCTCTGATGCATGAATCCCACTGTTTTTGTGCATATTGCTATAGACGTGGCGGTGCACACGTGGATTCGATGGATTGGAGACGTAGAGCGTCTATGTGTTGAGAGTTTACTACTCACTTTTCATCTTTCAAGGTATGGACGTAGTCGCGTATCAGCAAAGTGTCGTGAATAACCTTGTTGGGTATGGCAAATGGCTAAATACAACATCAACGTATGTGTTTGACATGCGTACAGCTCCAAAGGACCTGCTCTTAGAGCGTCAAGCATTGTTGGCATCGCTTTTATTGCTTGGATTTGTCTTAGGTACACGTGGATATCAATTTACTCGTGCAGTATTTGGATTGCTTATGGTTCCTGTTGGGTTTGCTATTGCTGGAGAAACTAATGTCTTGTCACCACCAAGTCTTGCTATTGGACTAACATTTGGAATTGTATTTGCTGTATTTCCTGCTTGGGCAATTCGATTTTGGTACTGGGTATTTATCTCGAGAACTGCTGAACGAATGCTTCCACCAGTCGATATTCCAAACAAAGAAATTATTGCTCTTGCATTGTCTGCATTACTTGCAATGCTTGTGATTGAATTTAAAGAATCAACAATTCGAATGCTTACAATTGGAATTACTTCTCTAGCTGGTGCAATTTTAGCTGTCACTGTTACTAGTGTTGTCATGGGACCTATGACAATTACAGTATATCTCTTGATTGCATTTTGGTTCTATCGTACTCAACGTGATACTGTTGCTAAGCTTGAGGGACTACCATCACCAACAGAAGCACCGAAAGAAGAAAAATCAGATAAAAGCAAGAAAGAATAATACAATATAGCATGATATTCTATTCTCAACCTTATGACATTAGAACGATGTCTATAGTATCGGCAGATATATTGTAGAATTTTTAACTTTAACATGGCTGTCAGTGGAAAATATATCATAACCAAATTGACAACTTTACTATCATTTTGGTGGGCTAAGGTTTAGTACATGTTTGATAATTCCTTCGGTTGCTGGTACTTACTAATATATCAACTGCCAACTAAACTTAGTGTTGACTATTTTTGCTACTATCATCTTGTCACCGATCGATGCCTGCGTCGGTGATAAGTATTGCATCTACCAAGAAAAGCCATCATCCTGGCATTGCTGGCTGTAAGTTTCTTAACTTGAGTAAATACTAATGCCATTTAGCTGGGGTGTTAGAAATTAAACTCAAGAAAAAGCTTGCAGTTGATCCAAATGCAGTAGTTTTTGGTGGAATCGATGAACATGTAAAAGCAATTGCACCAAAACGACATAAAAAACATCGACGTAATTCTAAAGTTAATGTCACCCTTGAAAATCTTCCTGGTGATCATACTTTTAAAAAAGAGCGTGAAGAAATAATGGAAAAGTTGTCATTTCCATCACCGACAAGACAATTACTTGAAAAGGAAGTGGTTTTGAAAAAATGCAAGCAAAAACAAGAGAGAGAAGCACTTCCACCAGTATAAAAACACATTATATGCTATATTCTAATGGAACCATTAGGTTGCAGGGGCATTCAAAAAGCGTCAAATTCCACCATCTAATTTTCCTAGTTCATATAATCGAGGTGCTCAAATATTAAATACAAAATTCTTATTAGACATAGGTCAGGTTCCAGTATGTGTTGAGCCACGTACAGGAGGCAATCATCTCAAATGGACAAAAGCTATTGATGACATTGATTACTCTGTATTTCTACCGCTATTTCTCGAAGGTAACACGCATAGAAATACTTTCAATTTCAAAGTCCTTTAGGAACACGAGAAAAAGATGAACCATATCACTTTTTAGCATCAACAGGATCATTTGAATTGGTTCAGTATGGCCGATTGCATCCTGAAAAAGTTCACGCATGTTTGCATAAGCTTATTGCACCTATTCGTGTTGCTTTAAACACTAGAGATCTAAAGCTCATTTGTGAGACTTTAAAAACTATTATTCTCCTTTTGGATGTAGAAGGAATTGGTCCTGCATTGGTACCATACTATAGGTATTTCAATTTCGGCGTTTGTTTTGTCTTAGCAATTGATAGACAATTATTACCTGGTCTCAATACATTTAAGAATAAACGACACAACCTTGGAGATGCAATGGATTTCTCACAACGACAGAATAATGGTAATCAATGTCCGTGTGATTTAAGTCGTGACGTATATCAATAGATGTTGGGGCATTGATTCAAGAAACACTTGAAAAAATGGAGCGGCTTGGTGGACCCGATGCGTATGTGAATATCAAATATATGGTCCCCACATACGAAGGAATTAGCAATTAGGCTATTGTTTATAAACTATGACTGGTGTCGAGTAAGAGTTATGTACAAAAAGCCATCAGGATAAACAAAACTTTTGTAAAGTCCTTCAATAGACACTTCCAAATCCACAGTGACACCATGTACCAAAATTTCATGAGTAGAAATATCCAAATCAGGAACTAGATACGTCAGTACATCATGTATAGTAAGAAGCTCTATAACTCTATAAGTGAAAGAAATCTTGTATTGTAGTACTGTACCTTGACGAGATGCTGAAATGGGCATTTGAATCATGGGTTCATTCGCCAGAACAATGCGTACAGGAATATTACGTCTTGGCTCATTTGCAGGCAACACATCAGCATGAATTGAATGAAAAAGTTGATAGTCATCTAGCACACCATAATGCATATATACACTACAGCAGTTCATACTTTTGAGAACACCTTGCCAAAGTAATCCTTGTTTTTGCTGAGGTAGATTCATAATCCACTTTGTCGATCCATAAAGTAGATACATAGCCTTAAATTTCATCTTAATACCTCTACTAAACATACAATCTACCTGTTTGTAGTTGTTTATGAAATGAGCTTCTACAGCACTCATATCATCCCATGGTAATAACTAAACTCCAGCATATTGAGACTATTTTTTTAAGCTAAACAATACCTGTTGTGTTGGATATCCTTGAAAATGCACAGTGACTTCCCATGGTAGCTTTTTTTGTGCATATAAATCATACAAAACACCAAATGGTAATTGCCTATTTGTGATGAAATCCAAGTCAGTACTGAAATCTACCATTTTAAAGGTCTGCTATCAACTGAAAACCAAATAGCATGTGCAGAAAACATTGGCGGTGCTGTGTCTTTAAAATGATTAATGACATTCTCGGTTGCTGTCAACAACGAACTGACACGAGGTACCATGGCCTAAAATATTGCTTAAACAACGAAAAAACACGCTACAAAGTACATAAAACGGTGGAGGCACTTGCAGAGTAGTTATCTCCGATGCATCAATTGAAAAACACACAGGAACGCAGCCATGCCAAAGTTTTCTACCAAGGGCACTTCCATGTTGATCACTCATGTCTTATTGTTTTTCTAATTGAAATAGTGTATATACATTATATAGTGTACATTAAGAATATAGTTTTATAACAGTAATAAATAATCTGTGTTAGAATATAGTGTTATGAGAATGATTGAGCTGTTTTAACAGTTCTATCTTGAAGAGGCACAAAAGTCATGGGGATGAGCATGGACGATGTACATTGCATCGTCATTCTCTTTACTTACACATTTGGAGTTGCTTCGTTGAGTATGGGCCATGTATTCGCTTCAACCGGGCCGATTATGGGTTCTGTTGTTATTTACTTTCTTTCTGCATGTAATTTACATGCCAGGTATTCTGATTTTAAGGAGTAAATTAAGCTTAAACTTGTAGTGCTTTACTTGCTAAATGCATGGCAAGTGCTCCCTCTAGTGTGCGAACGTTTGACGATCTAGGACTCTTTGCATGTGGCCGCTTTGGACAGTAAGTTAAGTTGTTTGGATTTTTAGTAATTCCTTTGTAGATTGGCTGTGGTTTTGTCGGAATCTTTATCGTGTTTGTTGACACCAATTGCTTTTCTTGTTCTTTGTGGTACAGAATTATTACCATCAATTGCTTCATACCTTGGGCTGCCCCATCTTTCTACAACATATTGGATTATTGTGTTTGCCCTCATTATGTTGCCAATAATTTACATTCCTACACTCAAGGAGACTGCAGCTCTTTGCGTCATAGGAAGCCTTGCAACAATTATCACAGATAGTGTCGCTCTCTCTACAAATCTGACGGAGCATGCGATGGCACCACGAGAAACACAAATAACCGCGACTGGAGTTTTGACTGCTTATGGCACCATTATGTTTGCCTTTGGAACAGCTCTTTTAATTCCACCACTACATCGGCAAAGAGCAGAATCTTCTCCTGAGCATTTTATTTTGCTTCTTAGTGTGACTTTGGTTGCTATTACTTGCTTATACATTATCATTGGTTCTGCTACGTACTACCAATTCGGTTGTACTGCACCTTCAACCTTGCTTGAAAGTATGCCACGAGGTTTAGCCAAAACTGTAGCCACATCAGCAATATTTGTTCACATTGCAATTGCTTATCCTGTCATTATGAGCCCAACCATTTTTGTATTAGAACGTCATGTTTTTGGCAAAGAATATACCACATTATCTGAAAAAGATATTATTGGGGCTACAAGCTCGCCAATAGTTGGAGGAGAGTGCACTGCTGCATTACTCGGTCAAGCTATGCCATCTTCACCTTCCGATAATGAATCTGACACATCTCAAAACCCTTACACTGCAGTCCAATATTTGGATTCGACAGAGGTATAAATGATCCCATATTCATATCAATACCTATTTTCTCGTAGAAGTATACTACAACTGAGTTTACTACGTGGGAGCAATTTTGGCGTATTATTCTCCGTACTACAATCGTTTTTGTTCAGTGTTTTCTTGCAATGATGTTACAAGCTTCATTTTCTGATATTTTATCTCTTATTGGTGCAACAACAATCACAGTACCATGTATGATTATGCCATGTATTTGTTATCTAAAAATGTTTCCACCCGAATCTACATGGCGTAGCTACATGAATCGTTATTTTGCTGTCTTTATTATCATTATCAGTATCATCATGGGCATTTACTCGACAATCAATGCTATCACAAACATCAAAAATACAATGTCAACATATCACATGTTTCAACCTGCACCTCATAAACTCTATGTCAATGGTACCAAACATTTTCCCTACTGTCAACTCGGTGAACAAAACTAATTGTTTCAATACATTGCTGTTCTTTCCCATGCTTTCTCAATCTTTCCATAGTACCCACAACCAAAGCAATCAATAGAAACAATATATAGAAATTTACTAAAACAATCAATAGAACTACTTTTGACTACAATTATTTTAGCAAAGATGTAATCATACACACAAGAACTCGATAGAAAATGAATGAAAACTATAGTAAAATAGCTCAATGATTATTTACAGTCGTAGAAACAATCAATAGAAACTTACCAACACAATCTATAGAACTACTTTTGGCTATAATCATTGCAATAAAGATCTAATCATACACCCAATAATCTCAAGAACTAACAGCTTAAACACACATGAAATCGATAGAAAATGCATGAAATTTATAGTAACAAAGCTTCATGACGTCCTCGTAAAGAATAGGACCAACTCTTATCCCTATTTTTTGCGTGCAACTAGACATCACATTTGAAATTTGTATATGAGAATGGTTCAAGACGCAATCTTGAATGTCTTTGAATTAAAGAAGCTGGCGACAAAGAAAAAAAACTTCAGTATTAAAAAGAAGTGATGGCAGGTACATGGAAAATTGACGTTCGTTGCTTAACGATATGTAGGCCCTGGACGTATCCGCAAAGAACTAGAAGAGTGTCAGAAGGACATTGAGACCTCTGGAGTCTCTGCACATGTGCGCAATGAAGGCTCGTATGATGCACTTGTCGGAACAATTCGAGGCCCGGAAGGAACGCCTTATGAAGGTGGCACATTTGTGCTTGAAATTAACATTCCAAAGTCATACCCTTTTGAACCACCAAAAGTCCGCTTTGAAACTAAAGTATGGCATCCTAATGTGTCTTCTCAAACGGGGGCTATTTGTTTGGTACGTTGAATGATGCAATATATATTGAATATTTATGTGAACATAGGATGTTTTGAAAGATGCATGGTCACCAGCATTAACTATTAAAACTACCCTCTTGTCAATTCAAGCTTTGCTTTCTGCTGCTGAACCAAATGATCCACAAGTTGATTTTCTTATATTTCTTCTAATACTAAGATTTGAATTATTAGGATGCTGAAGTTGCTAAAATGTATATCAATGATAAAGCTCGCTTCAATAGCACTGCTGCTTTTTGGACTGAAAGTTATGCTATGAACAAAGATACTGAATCGGAAGCTGTCACGCGTCTTGTTGATATGGGATTTCCAAAGGTAATTTTTCAATCCAAATCAATCTCAAAAGAATTATAGGAAAATGTCAAACGAGCTTTAGCTGAGTGCAAGGGCGATGAAAATGCTGCTGTGGAAAAACTCCTCATGTCCATGTAAGAGATAACACAGTTTGGCTTTCAATAACCTTGTCAACTAATTTTATTTCATCCAAAGAATCTCTCAAACCAATTCTCCCACAACAATCAAAGTTTTATCTCATAAAATATTGATTGTTGGCAGAATTTAGCTCATCATCTATCCCATCTCTATCGCTCTCCATCTTCTCAACCAAACGCCAACCTTCCAACATATTCCATCATGTTCGAGCCAGCAAATACGAACTAATACGCCAATATTCAAAGCCATTTTGACACAATAATAATCCTATCACCATGCTCAAGTACATGCCATCATATTTCTCAAGTAAATGCCATTCTCGACATCATATTGCCTCAAGAATTCATTTGTCCTCATCATTTGCCATCACCACCATCAATACACACTACCTCAACGTATGCAATCCATTTCAAGTATCACATCATTAAGTACTCCAAAGTTCCATTACCATTTCAATTCAAATGTTACTCAAAGAACGTACACGATCATTTTCTTGTGTCTTCTAAACTTGAAAATTGTCATTTTCAGAAGATCGCAAAACTTCCTGAAGAATCTTCACGAAGCCCAAGTTCAACCTTATTTTCTATCCAATCAGCATTCTTTGAAGTGTGTGCAAATCAATCTTTTCAGCCAATAAAATCCAGTGTCAATGGTCATCTTTGAACGAGTGGTCAAGCTGATACCCATTCTCAAGCTCTTTCTACTCCTTTCTACACTCTATCCATTTCCACACTTCCTCTCTTCCATCTTTATACTTGCATCATCCTTTTATACACGCTAAAATCCTCGAAAGAATACCATTTTGACCTGGACTTTTCTAGAATGTAAACCACTTGGTTTTTGTATGTGCATACGGGGTAGGGCATGAACTCGAACCGCACGCTGGTCATCAGTTTGCAATTTTCCTCCTCCAGTGAATAGATACAATGCTCTCCAAGCAAGTTAAGTCGACGGTGTCTCGTGCAGCTTCTAAGCGCTTCTTTGCCTCTGGCAAGGAAATCCGCTTCGGTGTTGAAGGTCGTGCCTTGATGTTAAAGGGTGCTGACCAACTCGCTGATGCTGTTCAAGTCACTCTTGGTCCAAAGGGCCGCAATGTTGTCATTGACCAAGCTTATGGAGCTCCAAAGATCACTAAAGATGGTGTGACTGTTGCCAAGAACATTGAATTCAAGGACAAGTTTGAAAACATGGGAGCTCAATTGTTGCGTCAAGTTGCCAACAACACCAACGATGCTGCTGGTGATGGTACTACTTCGGCTACTGTTTTGACCCGTGCCATTTTCAGCGAAGGCTGCAAGTCTGTTGCTGCTGGTATGAACCCACAAGATTTGCGCCGTGGTATTCAAATGGCTGTCGACCATGTCGTTGGTGAACTTGCCAAGTTGTCGCAAGATATTGATGACAAAGAAAAAGTTGCTCAAGTTGCTACGATCTCGGCCAACAGCGAAAAGGAAATTGGTGATTTGATCTCGGATGCTATGGAACGTGTTGGACGTGAAGGTGTCATTACTGTCCAAGATGGCAAGACTATGTACAATGAACTTGAAGTCGTTGAAGGTATGAAGTTTGATCGTGGCTACATTTCGCCATATTTCGTCACCAACTCCAAGAACCAATCTTGCGAATTGGAAAACCCTTTCATCCTCTTGGTTGAAAAGAAGGTGTCTTCGGCTGCTTCGATTGCTCCATTGCTTGAATTTGTCTACAAGCAATCTCGCCCATTGCTCATCATTGCTGAAGATGTTGAATCCGAAGCTTTGGCTGCTTTGATCCTCAATCGTATCCGTGCTGGTATCAAAGTCTGCGCTGTCAAGGCTCCTGGTTTCGGTGACAACCGCAAGGCCAGCCTCCAAGATATGGCTGTGCTCACTGGTGCCAAGGTTGTCTCCGAAGATGTTGGCATTCGTCTTGACAATGCCACCCCAGATCTCTTGGGTTGTGCCAAGAAGATCACAGTCACCAAGGATGATACTTTGATCTTGGATGGTGAAGGTTCCAAGGAAGCCATTGAAGAACGTGTCTTGCTCCTCAAGGACTCGATTGCCAGCACCACCTCGGACTACGAAAAGGAAAAGCTTCAAGAACGCCTTGCTAAGCTTGGTGGTGGTATTGCCGTCATCAAGGTTGGTGGTGCCAGTGAAGTCGAAGTTGGTGAAAAGAAGGACCGTGTTGTCGATGCTTTGAACGCCACTCGTGCTGCTGTTGAAGAAGGTATTGTCCCTGGTGGTGGTACCGCTCTTTTGTGGTCTTCTCGCAACCTCTCGTCGCTCTACGACAAGTGTGCCAACATGGACCAAAAGGTTGGTGTCCAAATCATTGAACGTGCTTGCCGTGCCACCGTCACTCAAATTGCCAAGAACGCTGGTGAAGAAGGTGCTGTGATTGTTGGCAAATTGCTTGAACAATCGTCGTCTACCTATGGTTTCAATGCCCAAACCAGCCAATTTGTTGACATGGTGGAAGCTGGTATCATTGATCCTACCAAGGTCGTTCGCACAGGTCTTGTTGATGCCTCGTCTGTTGCATCGCTCATGATGACTGCCGAAGCTTTGATTGCCGATGCTCCAGAAGAAGGTGGTGCTCCTGCCATGCCAGGTATGGGCGGCATGGGAGGCATGGGCGGCATGGGTGGTATGATGTAAAATGTCCCTCAGTTCCTGTGTCAAGCGTGCAAATATTAATATAGATTGATTAGCTTTGTCATGTTCATTTGTATCTATTTGTAAAATAAGTTGTACTGCATAAAGATATGAAATGACAATCAAACAGCAAAACATATTTCTATAGCATCACAATACGTTTGCACAACTCAAAATGAATTCAATTCTCATGGGACTTTATCTTCTCAATGGATTTATGGCAAACATTAGTTTGTCCAATGCTTGGATCACATCAACAATTGAAAAAGGCTTAAATGATCCTTTGGCTTTCACACCAGGCTTTCTTTGTTTAAAAATTATTGCAGGCTTGTGCTCGGCTTTTATGGATACAATTTCATTCGCTTACATGCATTTATTATCCCGTTTATTTTACTATCTGGAACGAGTGAAGATGTAAGATTATATCCGATGGGGAATATTCCATCACCAATGTTTTACAGTTTAATCGTATGTGCATCAATTTCCGCTTACAAACCATCGTACTTCGCAAATATTTTTTATACTTTGACAATATATTCTTGTCTGCAAGTATGGACACCAATACATGATGGAATTTCTATTGCGATTGCATTGATTCTTTTGGCTAAAATAGTACGAGAATTTGATGATTTCAGTAAATTTACAAGTATATGGTACACGAGAATGTCCACTGTCATGATGGGAACTTTCCTTTTGACTAGTACATTCGACTACATATTTGACAACCAACCCTACTACAATTACATTCCAGTCGGGTTAATTTTTATTAGTATCTTCACCTTTACTCAAGGCAACTTACCATTTGACGAATAAATAATGTCATTAATCGTTTATTCATTAAGACATTGATAATGAAGTAGGTATGACAAAGTGCCATAAAAAAACAACCGAACTGCATTAAATGTGCATATTTCTAACTCAAAACTCTACAAACTCTACAGTTCATAATCTTGGTACACCTAACATGTACGATGCTGGGCTAGCTCTGATAATTGAGCTAATTGCAAACTTGCGGTTGTCTTATGAGTGGATTTCTACAACAATCTCTCAAGTATTGGCTGACCCACTGGCTTTGACACCTTTATCACTTTTACTACAGATATTGGCGGCATGTTTACTCGGTTGCTATGGATTCAAGCTCTCTCGTGTCCTTGCTTTCGTGATCTCTTTTAGCATTCTTTTTGGTACAAGTGACAGTGTAAGACTTCACACTATGGACAATATTTCATCTCCAATATTTTACATTTCCATCGTATGCGCTATGATCTGCGCCTATAAACCACAATGTTTGATCAATGCCTACTTACTATCTGCTACATTTACTTGGTATAAATCAGTTTTCTCATTTGATTTCATCAGTGACTCATTTCAAGACACATTGGCAATAAGTATATCTGTCGTTCTTGTTTCATTTTTGCACAAATCTTTTCAAGTTGTTGACATATTTAATACCAACAATATGACTGTACTATGGACGACAATTTGGGCTACGAAGCTTATTACTCAAGTCACTGATTATCTTTTTGATCAAGTGTTTATATACCAATATATTCCAATCTCCTTGTTATGTTGCTTTGTATTCATCTTGGCTCAGCCCAATACTATGATCTATTTCTTTGCTTCTCTAACTCTACCAAAGTAATTGATTTACAATTGATTTCATTTGAATGCGAGTTTTGGAGTTCATGATTCTCATTAGGCCATGAATTGAATATATATGATTGTTCAGTGTAGAAATACGTTTAATTGTAGCATTCATCAATCAAACAGCACGTGCAATAAATACTCGACATTACCGCAATACTTTTGGACTGCTTAAGATGAATTCACTTATCATGGGGTTTGATCTTCTTAACGAGTTTTTGGCAAACACTAAGCTGTCGTACGCGTGGATTCAGTCGATAATAGAGCAATACTTGAACGAACCGCTGGCTTTGACACCAAGTTTTCTCTTTTTAAGAATTGTTGCTGGACTTTTGTATGGCTGCTATGGACACAGGTTCATTCGCTTGCATGCATTTATTATCCCGTTTATATTACTATTTGGAACGAGTGAAGATGTGCGATTAAATGCGATAGAGAATATTCCATCGCCAATATTTTACATTTCAATTGCAAGTGCTTGTATTTGTGCTTGGAAACCATTGTACTTGATCAATACTTGGATCCTATTGACATACTATACAATCCTAACAGAATTTGCTTCGATGCATGATGGAATTTCTTCTGTCATTTTATTGATTTTTGTGGCTAAAGCAATGCCTTTAAATGAATGTGGTGGAGATGTCGGTGCTAGAGTGTGGATTTTGTATAAGGCATCCGATTTTCTGACTTGTGTCTTCGACTACTTATTCGACGAACTACCCTACTACAATTATGTCCCCATCTATTTTATTTTATATATTGTCCTCCTCTTCTGTAGTCTGCAAATTGAATACAAATTCTTAACCCCTTAGGACCAAACCTTGGGCAACACAGGATAACGAATTTTATCTTGGAATTTGTATGTATTGAAAAAATGTTCACAATACTACCAGATTGAGTTATAGCACCAAATATATCCTTATTTTGCCCTCAACAAATAATTGCATTTTAGTATTAATGTCATTCGCTCCTGATGACTTCGATGATATTATGTAGTACAAGACGCAAGGGCAAAGAAGGCTTTAGATAATGATGTAGAATGAAATTTCATTTGAACAATGGTGAAATTATTCAATAGAATGACTAAATATTGAAAAGATAGCTAAATTGACTCTCGTGCTCTAATTATGAGTCCAAAAGATTATCAGAGGTTTCAGGGCACGATGAAGTTAACGATACTGCACAAAATGAAAAGGTACATTCATACCAGTTAGCAATCTTTATATTCTACTTTAGTACTGTACGACCAAATGAATTGTTGGGTTTATGAATGATGCTCAAGCAAACTGTACTCATGAAGATTTCATGGATCAATTCAAAAACTTTTTAAAGTTGGAATTAGAAGCTAGATATACGAACTA
>JNBS01002164.1:0-44728 GCA_002081575.1 Thraustotheca clavata | reverse complement strand
TCATGAGCAATTTATTATAGGTCAATATATAATAGTTTAGATAATTATCTATAATATCGTCTGTCCCTATACTTTTGGCCAGCACTGTATTATATAATACAATATAATAGTATATCTGTAAAAAGGCATGTATAAAATAGTGGGGAGTTGGAAGTTCAACTTCACACGCGGGACAAGGGACATCACTACCACCAAATATCAAGTGTGCTAGAGTTGTCATTGATATTGAAAAGGACTGCATGGGACAGCTGATGGGTCAGCACTGAATTTTACTATCTAGAAATAATCTAGAAACTTTTTTTAAAGAGACCATAAGAAAGAATGTTTGCTGTACGGCGGATAACATTGCGACATAAGATCGATATTAATTAAAACAATTGCAAGGGCAATCAATCTTACATCAGACGCACTTAAAAGGGCTGTAACGCACCTAGAGACCACACTAATGTACTACATAGTACGTGTGTACGATGAATGTATGAGGAAGATACAAGGGCGTGCATAATGTACGAATCAATGTATGATAATTGGACGAAATCACATCATGATTTGAACCAGATGATCATAGATATGTTGAATGTAATGTACGTTAATGTACGATGTAGTCAATGTATTGTACACAATGGGATATTGAGAACCAGTGATTAGTTTGTGATTGCGATGCTCGCCCGCGTAGTCCGTCAATCGTTCCGTAGCCGACGATGCATCTCGAGTTCTTTTCCTCGTTTTCTTGAGGTGAAAGAAGCCACTGAAGAGCAAAAGTACATGATGGAGAATGAAATGGCCATTTCTCCACGTGTACAGGCAGCTTTGGATGCAATTTGTGAACTCAACATGTTGGAAATTCATGAACTCTCGCAAGCAGTACAAATCAAATTTGATATTGCTGATATGGGCATGGCCATCGGTGGTGGTGGTGCTGCTGCTCCTGTACAAGAAGAAGTCAAGGAAGAGAAAACATCGTTTGATGTCAAACTTGTGAGTTTTGATGCGAAAAACAAGATCAAAGTGATCAAAGAAATTCGTGCCATCACTGGTCTTGGTTTGAAAGAAGCCAAAGAACTTGTTGAAGGAGTGCCTGCTGTATTGAAGAAAGATGTTAAGAAGGCTGAAGCCGATGAACTTCTTGCTAAAATCGCTGAAATTGGCGGTGTTGGCGAGCTCGAATAGCTTTATTACATGCATAATATCAGGATAGAATTCACACCTCTTGCTGAATGAGCTGCTCCGACTTGACAAGCATCTTAACCAGCAATGTTCGTTTAAATGCTTTGGCTAATTCAATTGCCAACGCAATGTACCCAAGTCGAACTCCTTTTTCGCCTTTGATCAACGCCAATTCTTTCATCACTCCTGATGCATCTCGTGGTTGAAAACGTGGTGATCGAATGAGTTTAACAATGCCATTCCATACACTGCTATTGTCCACAATAGTATGGTATACGTGATGTACAAACAGACCATCTTGGTCATGTTCATTGCCATGAATTCCCAATCGTAGTGCTGTTTCCGTTGATGTTTTCAGTGCTTCTTCACCAGGTTTATTGGCACTGACAGTAGTTGGAGATGTCTCGGGAGATGTGGGGGAAGTTGGCATTTCTCTTCGCCATTGTTTTTTGTATTTTTGCTTGGATCGTTGACGCCGAGAAGAGTTGGTAGAAGATGGTGAACCCAATGCTGCAGCTTCATCAGCAGCTTCTCCTTGTAAAATCATATCATCTCCTTTCTTTGTTGAACTCTTTTTGTATGGAGAACCAAGTGAAAACTCAAGTTTTCTTCGCTTCGTGCCTTCGACAGTGTGTTCATCTTTTTCAGGGTCTCCAAAAGGATTACGAAGAAGTTCATTCTTGAGCACTGTTGGAATATAATCCGACATGACTTCCACCGATAATGAAAATTTGGCTGTATCCAACGTGGCTAACGTAGATGCTGATGGAGCTAAACGAGCTAAAGCCCCAGTCCATTCATTTGAAGCATATTCCCGCTTTGTATTAAAGAGAAGTTGACGTTGAGAGCTATGTTCACTGAGTAATTGAGCTGGGTTGAGTTGGTTAGCTGCTTGGTTCACTTGCTTGGTTGTTGTGACTCGAAATGGAGAGTTTGATGGGGTTGAGTGTGGGGAAACGTGGCTTGTTGAACGAACACTTGGTGCTTTCTCACTGCTTTCAACCATGGCTACGTCTTTCATGCGAGTCAAGTGGTTGGTGACTTGATAACTTCGACCATTTTCAGGAATTTCAGGCACTAAATCATGCAGATTGTAGCGTTTGAGAATCTTTCGTAATGGCAACGAGTAATATATTGGACAACTCAAGACATAGGTTGAGAATGCATCTTTCCACGATGCAGACATGACTTTAGCATTGAAAAACCAAGGGTTAGCTGGGTTCACTGCAGCTCCTTGATGTTGTCTTGCAGCTTCCACAAGCAATGAGAACAAGACAGGATAATTGTATGGTAGAATCACAAGATGTGTAGCTGCAGATACACTTGATGCTGCAGTAGTACGAAGATACCCAAATGGTTCACCTACATCATCTCTCAAAAATTAGAAGATAAAAATGATCAAATACCGAGTCGACCATCTCCTTTGCTATTCACCATATAAACCATCCATCGAGAACCTCGCGGTGGTACTGGGTTAAGTGTTGATTCAATCAAATACGTATCAGTAGGAAACTTTAATGTATCAAGGACAAGTTGGTTTGTAGCACTCTCTGTAGGAGATTCCACTGATCGACGATATGTTAACGTAGGATGAGCATCTCTCAATGGTAAATTGGTAGTATTTCTATCGACCCAAAAAGCTTCAGGAATTGGCCATGTATACTCTCGGTTAAGCGTCACACTTGGAGTTAACGTATTGGTTGTAGCTGCAAATTCTTCACCTTCAGTTGCTTCACAAGCAAATTTTACTAGTACACCAGGTTTCATACGGGCAATGATACTTTCCACTCTAAATTACATTAGTTACATCATCTTTAATCAAACATACTCTTTTTCAAGCATTGGTTTAGTCACTCGGCCATTAGTAAACATGTGCAAAGTGCCTCCAGTTTCTTCACATAATGATGAAAAATATGGTGGATTCATTGCTGGTGCTTTGCTAGTGAGCGATTCAGCCGATAGCTGTACTGCAAATGTAAACAATCTCTACACAATAGCCTCATTACATCAACATAAAGTATTAAATTCCATACCTGATCCCACCGAAATGGTTGTCGAGTTAAATCAAGCGATGAAAGACTTGTAGGAGGTACTAGAAGGTCTGCTTGAATGCCTTCAAGTGTTGTAAGTGTTCCTGCATCAGTAATAAGCACAACATGGGACATATGTGCATTGAATGGAAGTCTACCAAGACCATAATTATCACAAAAGATCTTGGCACGTTCGCGATTGATTAAATCAAATGCGGTAGCAATAGCAGCACCCACATCACTAAGATCATTAGGCTCAAGGTATTTGAGTTCTTTGTAAAACATGTCACGGTTTGTAGAGTGTTCCATGCCAACGACAACACCACCGAAGGTCACAAGCATGAAATGCATATAATTCATACGATTAAGCGTTCGGGAAAGCAGCTTTTTGGCCATAGTTTCAACAACAGACTTGGCAAAGTCTAAGAGAGACATTCCACACGCACTACGTTGAGCCATCGAGGCCGAGGTGTCCACGATGAACGTCACGAGCATCTCTTTCTACTTAATGAGGATTACGACCACTGTTGAAATACACTGGATCCAATCCACTGGATTTTAAAAACACAGTTTATTAAACACATGTTGGATACGGTGTTTAATACAAATTGAAAAATGGCGGGTAAGTGGACGTGGAAAGAAGACAAATGCTACATGCGATTGAGTGTGTACGTAGCTTAATGAAATGAAAATGATTGTTAAATAGGAGATTATTGTTACCTAAGGATGCAGATGTTGAAGTAGATCCAAAGCAGACGAAATTGGCATTGATTTCGGGTTTGAAATCGGTGTTTGGAACGATATCTGTTGCAAGGCATGCATTCGATGTGTTAATACAAGAAAAAATAGCCAAAGGAGTGTATAGCTGTGTATTAAGATTGGATTCGAGGTATAATAAGTGTATATTGTTTTAATACTGATGATTTTAGAACACTTTCAACGCTTTGGGGAGCTTTTACAATGTGTACAATGTTGGATAAATATCCATGCAAATTTCAAGTTGAACAAGTTAGTAGTTCACTGATGGAGCTTGCTTCACAACGTTATCTTGATTAATGATTCATACCCCGTACATTGTTCGCCATCATATTATTTTTATTCATTGGGCTAACAATACTGTCAACAACTTTTTAGGCATTTTACTAGACATAAGACTGACAATTTATGAGCTTATTATTCAATACAAGGCTTATCAAATATGTATTGATCCATTTTTTAAATCTTAGACACAAGAAATATGTATAGCCATCATGCTTGCTATTTGTAATAGCAAAAATCACGTTGTGCAGGAAGTTTAAAAGCTTCTCTTCGGTCTTGTCGAGAACAAAATTGACTCAGATATTCAAGTATTTCCAATTGACCGCACATAGCTGCTAATTGCATGAATTTATATGAATCAATCCGATGAAAATGAATCAGATACTTGACAACATCCAAGTGACCATTTACGACAGCTCCTTTTAATTGTTGAAAAGTGTAATTCTCTTTACAATTTTCACGCACAAATTTAACAGTATTCAGATGACCATTTAGCAGCTTCAGCAATTGCAATTGAAGAAGAACTCCATCAAAGTGCCTTTATCACAGAGAAACTTGAGAATTTCAAAATGTCAAGTGATACAGGCAAAATCAATGACACTTTACTGAAGCTTATATGGCATACATCATGGGAGGAATAGCAAAGCAGCACATTACTGAGCATACTCAGCTCTGAATGGCTAAAATATATATAATGAGCAAATTGATATCAATGCAGACTGCCAAAGTGCCCAAAGCAATTGTCCTCACGAAATTGATGATGTATTTGACTAACTGAGCACAAATGGCCATACTTACCATACTTACCATACACAGCTTCGACAGCAGTAATATTAGTATGATCTCGATTAATTAAAGCTGAGATATGATTCCAACACTGCTCCTCATTCATATATCTTGTGAAATGGTTCGAATGTTGAGCAACCATTTTATCGTGCCGATTCCATTTAACCTCCTTGAGTGGTCTCTACATAGAAAATATCGCTATACTCGTTGCTTTTAACTCGCTCGCAATAGGTAGTGTTGATGTCCTCCACTATCTGACAAGACATCTGCAATGCCCACTGAATCAGTAATTAACTCATCACCAAAACCAAGAATTGCTATCGGCACGCAAGTAAACAAATGAGGAATATCATAAACTTGTTCAAAATTGCTTAGCAGCTTGAATATGATATTGTAATTTTAAATTAGTTAATTGACATAAGGATAAACTAACATGTCCATGCGGCTTGTATTGGGTTGTTTTGTATCAATAGTCGCCATCTTACGACCAAAAAAGGATAAAACCTTCTCATCTCGGCCTGATGGGCAGCTTTGCCAGTCTTTTAAACATCAAAGCTTTCAAATGTACATATACTTGTCCAATCTACATGATTGGCCACTAGGCCTGAAGAATCATCAAATGCACTACCTTTTGGTGTGATTATATAGATACATGTAGATATTAAACGATTTCCAAATTACCAGAAGCGACAGCATTTTTCATTGCTTTACTTGTTCATCCTTCTATGTGGTTTTCATGAAGATATTTGACAACCTCAAGATGACCATTTTTTGTGGCTTGATACTTGGCATCAGTTGTACATCCTTCTGTGCGATTTTCATGAAGATATTTCACAATATCAATGTGACCATTTGCTGCAGCTTGATCCATAGCTTTTGTAGTACATCCTTCCGTGCGATTTTCATGTAGAAATTTGACAATTTCAAACTGACCATTTTTTGCAGCATTATCCATTGCTTTTTCGGTGCATCCTTCAGTAAAATTTGTATGGAGAAATTCCACAGCCTCTACATAGCCAGCGCTAGCAGCTCGATCCATTGCCTCTTTGGAAAACTGCATCAAACATTTTCCAAATAGATATTTCATAACATTTGCATGCCCATAATATGCTGGTACGTCATTGATCGCCAAAAATTCTTCCTCACGATTCTCATAAAGATATTGGACTACTGGTAAATGACCACGCCGAACTGCCTTTTCCATTGAATTTTGACAACAGATTAAATGATATTGCTCACGAAGCAATTTTACAAGCTCCAAATTGTCTTTCTCCACAGCCATAACCATTGCGGATTGAGATAACTTTAAATCAAAATGAGTCTGCAAATATTTAAACACTTCGATGTGGCCATTGCTAATCACATCTTCCACAAGGCGCGAATAGCATTCTTGAGTTGTATTTTCATGGAGCCACTTGACGATATCAAGATGTCCATTTTCAGCAGCTTTCTCAAATGCATTAAAGCTTTCAAAACCAGCTTTATGTAAATACTCAAGTATATCAAGATATCCCTTTTCAGCAGCTTGATCCATTGCATCAGTAGTGCATTTAAACCCAGCTTTATGTAAATACTTTAGCATATTCAAATGACCATTCTCAGCAACAACATCCATGGATGGTCCATCGTCTTCCAATTCACTTAAAAGAGCTAAATCGACACCATTGTACTTCACCAAATAGTCAAGTAAGCGAACGCAACCATGGTAAATAGCAGCTTTTGCCAATGCCACAGGAAACCAAAGTTTACTAATTCGTAATTCATGAAGCCACAAATTTTTCATCGGAGCAACTACATAGTCATGAAATTGAATAAACCCAATTGTGTTATCCTTGTCAAGATCTTTAGTATATATTGATTCTTGGTCAGAATAATCTTCATCCAACAACTCTTCTAATTCATACTTGTACAAATTGGAAAATTTCACCACATGAACATCTTCAAACTTGAAATATTCCTTGCATCGATGATACATTAGTTTAGTTTTTATTTGTCGGAATGCAATACGACTTGGTATTATATATGGCAAAGTGTCAAAATCACCTTCCCAATCCAATATAAATGCATCAGCCCAAACTTTATCATTACTATCAAATTCATTCTTTTCAATACCATTGAGATATTGAGTTAATGGTCCAGCCATAGAGAATACAAAAGCATGAGTATCATTAATATCGTCCCAGAATATCATTGTTTCTTATAGACCACAAATTATTAATGAAAGATTTTTAAGGTTTTTTAAAGAATAATTTCAACTTTCATTCTGCAATACACATTTTGAAATATATCTTCACACAATACACTAAGTTGATAAAAGCTACCATCATTTTTTGTTAAAGATTCGTCTTAATGATATAAACAATGATGGTGTTTTTAATCTTTTGTTAGCTTTAACATCTTCATGGTAAATTATCTAAGCACCATTATGATGAAATCTTTGGAGCTATTTCATGAATACTCTAAATGCCTCTCGGACACATTTTATCTTTACTTTTTTGAGAGAACTAGGGATTGGACGCCACTCCATTAAAAGATCACTATTAAACTTGATGCCAAGTACAAGATGTCATAAAGGCAAAGAAAGCATTAGTGCTCGCTTGTTTATTACCCTATTCATACATTATGCTATTAATATATAGTTAGCTGACCCTATAGTATCATCAAACCACCATAAAACAATGTTTTTAAATATTTGACGAGATCACCATAACCACGAGTAGCTGCAATCTTTTGCACTTCTCTTTGGCTTCCTTGAGTTCTATTTTCATTCAGATACTTAACAATTGACAAATCACCTTGTATGGTAGCCAATTTCTACGCATTTTTAGAATTTCCTTCTGTACAATTTATGTTTAAAAAACTTGACAATTTTCAAATGTCTATTTACCACTGCTGCATTCATTGCTTCTTCAGTACATCCTTCAGTTCTGTTTTCATGGAAGTATTTTACTATTTGATAATGTTTATACCGTGCAGCATTGTAAATGACTTTCGTGGTGCATCCTTCAGTATGATATTCATCAAGAAATTTGACAGCCAAATCCTCCTAAATAGAGTGTTCACCTAAATTGCTAAATGCAACATTCATAAAACTCAGTTTCAATTGATAAGTTTCATATAGAAAGTGCTTAAAGTGCTATGCAACGCTTCAAAAGTAAGCGAGAACGCCGTAATTTGAATGTGGATGCTACTTTAACAGCTCAATCACCAATTTCTCCATCAAATTCTTTGGCTCGTCCGATAGAAATTTATGCACCATCTCCACCACCGACACCTGGTGCAAATGGGCTTTTATCACCACGAAACCTTCCAGCTACATTAGACCGTCTTCCAGTTGAATACCACACAGCTAAAAGCTCTAGTCCTGGGTTTCTTTTATATGGAATGGTTATTTCTTGTCTCTCAATGGATCGTGGTGGGCTGCTTGCTACTGATGGATTAATTACTCAACAAGTTCGTCTGGAAAGTCTTTTACAAAGTTTAAAGACAACAGTCGACCTTGTTGATCAACAATTGACTGATCCAGGCTCACAAAGAGATGTTCAAGTAGTTGGTTGTCATACTAAAGACTGTTTATTTGAGGTATTACTTTATTAAAGCAAGATCTTTAACTTTATTAGGTTGTACCTAAGATGGCATATGAAGCTACAACTTTATTTGCCAAGAAAAGTAAAGACACCAATGTCACCTCAACAACTTCATTTTTTGATGCAATGTCTGATCTTAAATTTAAAAGTGAATCTGAACAGCGTTTAAACATGAACATTTACCAAAAACTACATGGCACTCGAGTGAAATATGGACAAGTAAACCTAAGTTCACAATCATGATATTCTCAAATACAAGTGTAGACGATTCAATTACGACATATTAAAAGTGGAAAATATATCTCGGCAATGCCAACAAGAGATAAAGATAATATGGATATTGTGTCTTCAGAAGGTAATGCATCATGTCATTTTGTACTTCTTCCTCGCTTCAAACTACGAAAAGCTGGTGAACCAGTACAGTTAATGGATCAAGTACGTACTATGCAATATTTATTCTTATTGCTCTAGGTTGTGCTTGCTTTGATCAACAAATCACAAAAATACATGCTTCGTGTGTCAAATCGATTAGCTGTCGATGGAACTTCACCTCTTATTGAAAGCTCAACAGCCCATTCTTCTCAGTGGCGTTTAGTTCCTTATGAACATTTAGAAAAGGAGCATTTGGATGGACTTAAATCTGGCAAATGTATTCGGCTATTACATTTAGAAAGTAATTCATGGCTATCGTACCAAGACACAATTCAACTTCAGTCAGAGGGTACAGATCACAATGATGGCCGAAGCCCTTTAGTAAATATTTGTTATTTACTACAAGCTAACTAATACTACGTAGCTTGCACCAGACACTCTATGGGAAGTTGAAAAGAGTTGTTTTCTACAAGGCGGTTTACTGCATTGGACAGACTCAATTTGTTTAAGACATGTTATGTCTGGGAGCTATTTACAAGTGGATTCAGCACTTCAAGTAATAGCTAGAGCTACACCCGAGTCATTTGCATTAAGACCAACTACTCTAGTCAATCCACGGTATAAAAAGTTTAACTTTTAAGGTTTATACATGTCTCGATAGATTTCCAATTGGACTTAAGAGTGCAGTACTGATTCAACATTTATCTACACAATCGTACATTCATATTCAAAGTTTAATGCATCATGTCGGTACATCTTTGGAACCTCAAGACGAAGATGCTTTTAAACTTGTTCCAGTGGCACATGCTGAATTACAAGACACGTTGAGATTACTAGCTTACCGAGCTCTTTTTGAATCATTTATTGCTGGCTTTGAAGTACCCATGACACAAAACAAATTACATTACGTTGAACATGTTTTGAGCGAATTGAATACATTTACATTTCACGATACACAAACTCCAGACCACGTTCTTTGGATGCGCCAAACCCTGCTCCAACGTCATCAATTTGTACTTTTGTTAAGAAAAATGCTCCAAGCACCATTTACCTTATACAATGGCCCATTTACTATTGAGTACGTGTGCTCTTTTGATGATCAAGCTAATGAGCCAAATCCTGTTGGCTCTCCTATATATCGTCGCAAAGTAAGTACTGCACGTATTGATACAAATTTGCCGATAGAATTTCAATGGAACGAAGAAACAATGAAGACCTTGCACCGAGTATTATGTGGAATCAATATTTTACTATTTCGCATTTTTTACAGCTCTAAAACTACAGATACTTCAGCATGTCGATATGCTATGCCAATTTTACTAAAGCTATTAGGACATGGTTTAAAAGCGTCGGTGCCATTGTCGTATTTAATTCAAGAGAAATTTCATCTTTCCGAGTCTTTTGCTTCATATTCGTCTATCATTCGCAATTTTCTCGATTTAATCAAGAGCCAAGGCAAAGCTATTCGGTACTTGCAATTTTTAGTTGTCCTTTGCTCTGCAAATGGTCATGCTGTACCAAAAGTCCAAGAAAAAATATGTGAGCTCATATTTAATCCTTCTCATGGCTACACTGATTCAGTTTTGGTACAAACTCGACCTACTGCTGATGGTCTCCAAGTATTAGTTGACTCGGATGAATGGATTCCACTGGGGCAATTTTATGATGATTTTTATGATATGCAATTACGACCTACTTTAGTACCATATTTCTATGGTTTATTACAGCTATATTGTGCTTTGTGTATGGATAGAAATTACACTTGTATACGATGGTTAACAGCTAGTTTTCCAAGAACTAGTTTACTGGCTTGTGTCAAAGATTCCCAATTATCAAGATCAATTCGAGCGGTGCTATTGAATTTGCTGGTAGTTTTGCATTTGGACTGTGAGCCTCAAACTCCTATTGCATCTCCAAATTACACTCGAATTTGGAGAGAAGTACTTCAAACTAAAGATTACCTTCCTGTAGCTAGTGAACAATTATATTCACCAGACGACTGGATATTCTTTGACATGTTGCAACATTTAATCATGAATTATTTTCACAAGCTACAAGGTGTTCTTATCATTACTGAATCACCACAGAACGATTTAACTCTTGCTGTTGTCCGTTTATGTAAGAAAATGGTTGAATTTGGACTTTTTCGTACAATAGATCAGCTCTCTGGACTCGTGACTGAATTAGTTAAACTTCTTGATCCACGTTCAGATTATTGGTACCCACCAAAGAGTAAATCCCACCAAAGTCTAAAAGAAATGACAGAGAAGACTGCACCAATAGTAGTCACACCAACTTTTTTTCATCGTTCATCCGAATCAACTCGATTTGATTTAAAAGCTCAAAATGCAATCATTCAGCAAGCTGAAAGTGACAATACAACATTGGATGAGGTATTTCGACGAGAATCTATTGAACGTCAATTTAGCAAAGACAAAAAGCAAAAGTTAAAAGAGTACACAATTTCGTAGTTTAACCTTACTAATTTGTATGATAGTGATGATGTCCACCGAGTACGACGACGTTCAGCTAATTTGCCTCGTTTAATGGGTGGTTCAAGTCGAGTAAAAGAGCCTCAGGTGAAAATGAAGTTTAAAATGAACGAATTCAATCATGTCATTATGGAAATCAAAGATAACATTTGTGCCATATTACTTCATATTGATACATTACGACTTGATTCACAAATTTCAACTGTATTAATGACATTAGCAAGTGAACCACCAAGTAAAAAAAATGCACCTCGATGGAGGAGACATCATAAATTACCGATGGATAGTATTTCTCCATTATCTCGAGCAATGTTTGAAACAAGTAACCTTGATTGTCGCCTTAGTCTTTCAGTATTAGCTCACCGTCCCATTGATACCATTTTACTTCAAACACTTATGTATGAACATCCACCATTAGTATCAAAAGCTCTAGAGCTTTTAATGCAACAATTTAACCAACATGATCAATTGTTTAAAGCTCTGTCTAATGTATTGCTTTTGGTGAATGAAGCTACTGTTGACATTTATGGTGAACTAAAGGAAGATGTTCAAAAATTGCGTCGAATTGCTGAAACAACTGAAGTTTGGATGAATTTAGTTTCTAATGAAGACTTTGAGGTAGCTAATTCAGTGGTTCAAGTACTTACATCTTTTACATCACTTTTACCAACTCACACTGAACATCGCAAAGTTACCAACCTAACAACACCAATACGAATTTCATCCATTTTGGACTGGAGAACACGAAGAAATAGTGCTACAGCATCTATAGATAATCAATTACCTCTGCACGTGGTTCGGGTATGCCAAGAGTCTGATAAAAAAGGAGAAACAACACAAGTCGAAGTACGTCGATTATTGCGAAATTTAGATGCGATGCAAACAGTATTGGGTTTATTAAGAGATGGACACCATTTCTTTCGACGTCATTTTCCATCGATTCTTGGTGATTCCCATCGATTGCATAGTCCTCAATCTGGCAATGAAAAACAAATCCAATGTTTACGTCAAGTTTTCGTAACATGTATGCAATTTCTCAATGCATTTGCTATCAACAACATTATGAACCAATCTTTACTTGCAGAGCATGTATCAATAATCTTGGATTTTATTGAAGAATTGGATGAAGCTCAAATGTTATTAAAAACAATTTATACAAGCAATCTTGCATTATGTAAATGTATGCCTGTCAAGGTCTTGCTCTATTTTTTAGAGCTTTGGAACTCGGAAATGAAGTCCTGTGGATTGCCAAAGCCTCGTTATATTCATGCTCTTGATGCTTTTGTATTATGTGAGAATCAACCAATTACTGAAAATCAGCATTTTGTTTTACTGGAGCTATTCAAACCAGAAGATATAGCATTATATTGTCATTACTTTTATAGTGACCATGATGCTTTTTATCAACTTGTACTTGATTGCAAGAGTACTATGGAGCAATTACCCTTAGTTATATATCACATTGATCTATTGCATCTTTTAGCTTCTTGTGCTATGGGAAATGAAGGAAGTCATCATGATTTGTGTGCTTCACTATTATCATACAATGCGACTGTAAGTATTCTTGAACGATGTGTGCCACTTTGCGTTGGACCATTGCATGAACATCAATGGTTAAATGATTTGTTGATGGCTCTAATTCGATTCCTATATATCGTTCACCTTAGTGCTGAAACACGTCAACCAGAACTCGAATCCCAACTTTTGCCAATTTTATCAAGCTTAGTTATTGAATGTAAGTGATATCGAATTGTACTTGAATAATTTGTACATTGTGTAGATACATTTGCACATATATGCAATTTACAACAAATTGATGCAATTTCAACTTCACCACCTCAACCTCATGTGGTGTATGATGGTGGAAGGATGTGGGTTGATGTTTTAGCCAAATCATACATAAATTTACTTGGAACCCACCCGAAATGTGATTATTATTGTACAATGCTATTGACATGGATTGTTCCAGCACTATATTTGTGTCTTCAAGACACTAGTCAAATATCTGTTGGAGTTCATCAAGCACTTTATGTTCTTCTAAATACCAGTATCACAGCATCAACTTTTACACCATTAACTGAAGTAGAACAAGGTGCTTTATTAGCTGTGGTTCGAATGTTTGATAAATTGGTCTCTGTTACTAAAGACCCAACTGCATTAGAAGTACTCACTTGTGAAGTTTCTATTCGGCCAAAGCGTCCTTTTCTTGGCTCTAACCGGGTTTTAAGATTAGTAATTCTTGGTGAAAGCAATGCTTGTGATACTTTAGCAGCATTGTATGATCAATTATTACACCCAGATTTAGCATCATCACCATCACGTGCATCTTTTCGAAGACCAAGTAAAGATTATAAAGCTCTTCACCTTAATTCTTCAAAATCATCTCCAACCAATTTGGTAGTACTTAAACCCTCTGAACCACTCAAGGCATCTCCAACACAACCCAAATACATTGATAAATCTCCATTATGGGTTCGGATATGCAAATACTGGCGATCATTATTACCTAAACAGTTTGTTCATGATAGTTTAAATGAACTAACCAACTCGTAGGCAACAAGCTAATCAAACTAAGTATCAACATGCAGAAGTTCACGATGGCACTGTGTTGGATGCATTTTTAACTTTTGTACGGGAAGACCCAAGAACCAATATAACTATGGTAGCTGAACTAAATGCAATGATGCAACGTATTTTGCACCTTGAGCAAGTACTTAAAGAAGAAGCAGATACATACAATGATATTCCAAAAACTCCTTTAACTTTTGACGACGTGGTTTTAAAGCTTATTGAACATTTCAAAGTAAGTACTATACTTTAACTTTGGCTTTATTGATCCTTTTTTATTAGTTGCTAAAACATGCCAAGTATTTCAAGATGAGTGTTATCTTACTGGAAGTATTTTGGTATAGCAGATAAGAGTTATTTATCTTAACTATTTTGTAGCCAAATGATAAAGTCACTGGAATCTCACAAACGTCATTCGATGCAACAAAAACTAGATCAATTAGGCCTAACAGTTCTTGTTGTAAATATTATAAGTACTACAGGAGATACTACAGTTCTTGATCGCTGTATTGAACTTGGTATTGCATTACTTGATGGCATGAATGCTAAGGTATACTTTTAATATGTCATTTAATGTATAATATCATGATTAGGTCCAAGAACACTTTTATGCTATTTGGAGTGAAACCAAGTCAATTAAATTCTTTGAAAGAATTAAACATCGTATGGATCGTGTAAGACCATATCTAACTATTAACTTGATGTCCAAATAGGCTGCAGAAGAAATTAAATCGGAGTCATCACATTTTCCCCAAGATGAACTTCCTCGGCATCATTCTATGATTTTACGACTAAAACAAGAATCTAAACATCCCAATGGTATGGAAAAGCAGTACAGCAGTATCATAAACATATTTCGTTTTCTTCAATTACTATGTGAAGGGCACTTTCTAAGTGCTCAGCGATATTTAATTTCTCAATCTTCCGTCTCCATCAACCTTGTCGAAGCTACCACATCATTTTTACTTGATATTCATTCTAGTCTTAATAGCTCTACAATTTTATTATTCAAACAGCTCTTTGACACAATTACTGAGTTTTGTCAAGTAAGTCGAGTATTATTGATCTTTTAAGTATATATTATAGGGTCCATGTCTTGAAGCTCAAGAATGTGTAGCAAATTATAAGTTCTTTTCTATGGTGAATGAATTAATGGTGGTAGCACCATGTGAAGATGATTTTGCACTTAAAAATATTCGTCTATTGAAAGCATCCATCTTTATAACTCTTTTGAGTTTGATAGAAGGTCGTACTGATAGTATTATTCATGATCGCCTGGTGACTGAATTGAATTTTGACACAATTAAAGATAATCTTGTTGACGTTTATCGATACTTTGAGTCTACTTACAAGGTAATGTAAAAACTATCATATAAATCTAACTTTGTCTAGGGAGTATATGATGGACATACTTTATGTAGTTGTGATCATTTCTTATCAATGGGATTCAATATTCATATTTTAATTCAACATTTAATGGAGCATCAACCACAATTGGCATCAACTCTATTACCCAAACAATCAACGTATCACCAATTACAAGTTGAACGTAGCTTTACATTACTTCGTTATGAAGCATTTACTCGGTGGTTAAAACAATCACAGACTCAAGAACTAATTGCATCATCATTTGATCAAAAAGAATTAGCATATACCCAAGCATATACTTTTTTTGATTCAAAATGTGGTCGAGTTGAAATTGTTTGGAATTTAAATAATGCTCCTCATTTGATGCAAGTCTATTTTCCAATTCACCCTATATGCTTTTGTATTACTGAACGTTCTAAACATCGGCTTAAAACTACTATTGATTTTGATCCAAGTACAAAATTGACTACATTTTTTGCTCAAACATCAACTTTACTACATGAAATGGAGTATCAAAGTCAATTACAACAAAGTTATCTTTTATCTTTAATGACAAGTCAAACTCATCATCTCCAAGTACTTTCATTTACATTGGCTCTTGTTATTAATGTCATCAATTTATTTTCAATACGAGCAGATACTGCATTTACTGAGCCTTATTTTGGATGGGATTATGAATCATCGGATGGAATACCAATGCTTATTATATTTCTTGGTACATGTCAAATTATATTGTGTACTTTAGTATTTGTGTTGTATGCAATTCATACAGCACCTTTGCTTATTACTGAAGGATGGCATGCTGAAAAACGAAAGATTAGAAATGCTTTAAATGGTACTACACAATTAAATGATTTTGATACAACTGAATCACTCCAAGACGTTGAAGATTTAATTCGTTTACTTGGTGATCGCGACGAGTTTGTAAGTATAATTATGTATATACTATTAACTAAAATGACATAGGTAATTTTATCTGGAAAAGATAAGCTTCGGAATGCAATTTTATCAATTCGCTTTTTATTGATTGATCCACTTTTGGTTTATTACACTCTTTTAATCTTAATCTCTGTACTTGGAACATACTATCATCCACTTTATTTTTCATTCCATGTACTTGATATTATCAATCGATCACAGGTTTGCTTATTTCAATATACTTAATACTAACAACTTGTAGGAATTAAAAAATGTACTTCGAGCAATAGTTATTCCAGGGAAATCTCTTTTACTTATTTTTGCATTGTATTTACTACTTGTCTACATTTTTGCAACAATTGGTTTTTACTACTTTCGACCAGATTATACTACTGATGCTGCTTCTAATCCAAATGCAACTTATCGGTGCAAAAGCTTATTTCTATGCTTTTTATCATCATTTGATCAAGCTTTTAAAGCTAATGGTGGTCTTGGTGGATTTTTAGCTCCTCGTTCTCTTGGTAATGATCCATTGGCAACAGGACGATATTTGTAAGTTTATTTTGTATTAATGATAATTTAATGAGTATTTAGGTTTGACAATCTGTACAATATCATTTTGATGATTATTCTACTCAATATAACTTTTGGCATTATTATTGATACCTTTGCAACAATCAGAACATCACATAAAGAACGTATTGAAGAATTACGAGATCGATGTTTTATTTGTTCAATTGATGGATATACCTTTGATCGATTAACCAAACGAGGTTTTGAATATCACACTCATTTTGAACATAATATGTGGCACTATTTGTACTTATTTGTTCACATCAACAAAAAAGATTATACTGAATACAATGGTGTTGAGCTTTATCTAGCAATGAAAATGGCTAAAAATGATGTATCATTCTTTCCTAATCATCGTGCAATGGCTTTAGAAAAATTACCAGCAAATTTTACTGATCATGAAGAAGTTGCTATAGAGTCAAAGAAATCAATTGTGGCACCACTTGCTGTAAATGAAATTAAAAGAAATAATAGCGATCGAAAGTTGCTTGAAAGTCCTACGAAAGCAGAACCCACAAGGTTAGAAAAACAAATGGAAATGCTAT
Organism: Thraustotheca clavata; assembly: GCA_002081575.1. Taxonomy (NCBI): domain Eukaryota; phylum Oomycota; class Saprolegniomycetes; order Saprolegniales; family Achlyaceae; genus Thraustotheca; species Thraustotheca clavata. The sequence continues at coordinate 27,284 of JNBS01002164.1, read as the reverse complement.
TTGAACAACAAACAGTAATGCGTGAAAAACAACGAGCAATGGAAGATTTGCAGCGTCAAATGCTTTCAACCCAACAAACTATTTTACAATTACTTCAAAGCAATGAACCAAATATTTCACCAGTGAAAACCCATCGAAAGTCTGAACATTTTTTCCCAGAGTAAAAGATAAAGACATCAATTCATTCAAATTACCAAATCCTATTTGGTTAGACTTGCTTCATATTTTCCATGAGTTGATTAAGTAAAATCTTAACACGATTAAACACATCATATTTCCAATGAGCATCCCAATGTAAGTAAAAAACATCACGTAGTTCTTCAGCTGCAACCAAACGATTGGCATTATCATAATGAGTAGCAGCATTTTTTTTACGAAGAGCTAAAATCACAGGAATCATGCGCTTGGTGCCAAATTCTATAGTCACACCATGCAAATTAGTCTCATTTTCATTTAACCAAGTCATATATCCATTGGTAAGAAAACCACAAGCATTATCATATCTACCTAATGCATTAGCTTCAGTAGTGCCATCACTAAGTTGCATCATGGTCTGGAAATAGGGTTTTTAATACTTGAGTGTCATATATATTGATGATTATAGTAATTAACTTTTTTGTAGGATGCTTGGAAAATTGGTGACAACTGGAATGAATAATATTAAAAGTGCTGTAGTTATCATGTTGAAAAAGGTATTTTTCTTTGGTGGAAATGAATTACAAGCTATCCACCGTATTTTACATGATTATTTCCATTCCCAGTGAAATTTGACTGATTTTAAACATTTTGGTTTACTTGATGTACATATTGGACTTGGACCTATAGGGTATGATACTGATATCAGAGAGTATACCTTAACAAACCCATAGGGATTAACAGCATGGACAAAAGCTACAGGTTCACGTGGTGAATCAATAAACTCTTTATCTGCAACAAGAGTATATTGAATTGCACTACCAGCAAACCCTTCGACACCATGAGTACCCGATAAGTGAAACACAAGTGATGATGAATCTGAGCCTGGTAAAATTGCAATATCAATAGTTAACCCAAGTGGACTCGAATGATGGGAAATTTGAATGAACTTTGGCACCAGCATTTTGAGCATTTTCAATAAACAATTGTCGAGCATGATAATAGTCTGGTGAAAAATATTAATCAAACACAGTATTAGTTGGTTCTTCCGATAATTTTAAATACTCATGTATAGCAATTCCAAAAGCTACGACCAACAAAGTCAAACGTACCAACATGCCAGTTGAAAAATGAAAATGGGAAATGAATAATAAATGCCGATTATCTTTACGTCAACGTGATTGCAAACAGTAAAAAGTAGGTCGTGTATCGAATTACATGGCATCATTTTTAATTCTGGTCGAATACGTTGGATCAAACTTATTATGTAAAAAAATTAAACACCATCAACATACTCGCTTTCAATATCATCATCATCAATTGTACCGTTGATTGTGCTTAAAGCAGCATCAGGATCTTCACCACGCATTAACTTTTCAACTCGCTCGAGTCCCTGTAGAGCTTTGGTTAAAGTTGGGTTAATACTTAGAGCTCGATGGTAATATGGTAAAGCATTACCATATTCTCGGTTTAAAGTGTATACGTCACCCAGTTTTACATACAAAACATCACGTGGTTGCTTTTGGGCCAGGGTTAGCAATCTAGTAAAAGTTTAGGTTTAATTACAGTATAGCCAACTTGGCAATAGCTTGATCGTATTTTCCATCATGAATCCACAAGTCGACGAGGCCAAAATGAGCTCTCATAGTGTCAGGATTTAGAGTCAAGGCTCTTTCAAATGTTTTCTTAGCCTATTTTTTAGCTTTAGATCATAGCACGAATTATCATAGAACTTACTTTATCTCGGTTTTCAGGACGTAAAGATAATACTGTTCCAAGTAGAACATGGGATCGTGGACTCTTTGGGGCTTGAAGTAGTGCAAGTCTGGCTACATTCATTGCATCAAGATATTTATCAACACCTTTGAGACAAATATCACAATAGCTTTCAACAAGTCCTTCATAGCCATCAAGACTTTTTTCAAGTTTACAAGCTGTAGTAAATGCTGCCACTGCATGTTCAGCTCGGTTTAGCTTAAAAAGTAGCTGTCCACGATAAACATGGCTACGTGCAAAGTCTTTATCAAGTGCAATAGCCTAAGCACATTTTAGTCAAAAATTTTAACCAGTATGTACTCTATCACAAAGTTGTAGAGCTGTAGTACTGTCGCCTTTCATATCACTATAACAAGCTGCTGCAAGCCAGGGTTCTGGTCGGTTGTCACTGATACCAAGAAGATCACGAACCAAACTATTCAATCCCAATATCAGTGGAAATTCAGCAAAGTAGGAGTTACTTGTTGAGTTGTGTTGTAAGACCACACTGTTTAAGCAATTTAGCATACATATCCATATACATAACATTGGCATTATCGAGTTGTCTTGCCTATAAAATGATTAAGAATCTACTATTCATCAAATAAATTACTTTATGAAAAGAATTGAGAGATAATTCGGTCCATTCCAATTCCATTTGAACTCGAGCTTTTTCAAGCAAGGTATACAAATTTGTTGAAAATATTTTTTCAACTCTCTCAATAGCTTCCAAGGCATCTACTTTAATTTAACTTCTTTAGTATAAGTAATAAAATACTTGGTAAACGATGGGTTAAAATGCATTCACGTGTGGTAAAAAGAGCATTAAGCCATTCACCATCAGTAGATGGGAGTTGGATATCAATTTGTTTTTGTTCATTCAAAGCCATTTCAGCCAAAGCAAATGATGCTTCGAGAGCATAAGGGTTAAGTCTAGTAATATTAAGAGTCTTGGAGCTAAAAAACTTACTTTAATGCAGCTGAATACGCCAATTTTGCCTGTCTATGAAAACATCAAAAAATTATAGTTAATGGTTTTAGTACTGAGTTAAGCCTTGAGATTGATATAGTTTTCCAAGTAACATAAGCACTGGTAGAGGTCTTGTATTTGCAGGAAGGGCTTTAAGCTAATAAATATTAGTTTTATATTTGAATGTTCAGATACAATAACAAGAGCATTCGATATATCATCTAATTGATGCATACATCGAGCAATTTTCAACCGAATAGTTACTTCATTACCACATTCCAATGCAAGACATAATTTATAATACCGCTATCAATAATTAAACAATTTAATAAATGAAAAAATGTACCAAAGCATGTGTAGTATCTCGTTTAGCCATTAAAGCATCAGCATAGAGTTCATAAATAGCTCCAAATTGTTCTTGTGGTTTATTCAATGAAGCCACAAGACTACCAAGTAATAACACCGAATCAAATTCTCCATCATGCAATAAATTGCTCATTTGCAACTCGAGGGTTCTCACAAGCATCTCTCTTTCTCTAATCTAAATCCACTCAATGAATTTATCCATTCATTTAACTATTTAAATCAACTGAATTTTTACAAATCCACATTGGATCATAAGCTCTTTCTAAACAAAATGCAATTGAATCAATAATACTTGTCGATATATCTTGACCCTCAACATAATAGCTACCATGTCGTACCATACATGTAATAGCAATATCATACCCATTAATATAAAATAGTACTGTTGCTTTATTCCAGCCATTCAAGTTATTAATGAGTTGTACATGAATTGTTTGATTGTTACTTTGAAAAAGAGGTTGATCAAAGTTTAGAATTAATGAAAATGCCTGACTAACAGTTTTCTATGCTTTGGTTGCTTGTGGTTTAAATGATGCTGCACAACTATCACTTACACAACGTGTGTAAAGCAAATCACTAAGAGATAATGTAGTATCAATAGCCGTTAGGTTTGAACCATTAAATGAACCATTTGCTTGTAGCAATGCTGTCACTGGAACATTAAATTAATTTCGCGAAAACAACTGCGTATTTAACCCAATATACGTTGGAGTATATTAAGCGTTGTCAATACAATAATTGTAGCAAATACAATGTATAAACCACACAACACAATTCCTGATGAAAGTATCGACATGTTGGAAAATTTAAAAATGACAACATTTATCAGTTATGCACAGTCTAATTGAAGGACACTTTTTGAATTATAAATGACAACATTTATCAGTTGTGCACAGTCTAATTGAAAGACGTCTTATTGAATTATAAATTTAACTACGTATATGATATATTCTAACTCAACCTGATACTTGGTTACATTTAGACAGAAACTTATCACAAATTAATATCACTTTCTTCAGTCGTTTTTAATCACAACAATATTCCTATTGATTACAACTCGTTCTTATCTTCTCACAAACAATTAATTATTCTCCATTGTTGATTATATGAACTAGAATTTGTTATAATTTATTACTTTTTGCTAAGCATTATCTATAGATAATCAATATTTAGATTATGGAATAAACACTTATTTCTATATTGTTCATGGTACCATATTTCATCTTGAAAACAATTTTCATATATGCATGAATGCCAACACGTATGCAATTCAAATAAGCAAAGGAACAGCCACTTATATTACCAAACGAAAAGAAGTGATATGAATGCTGCTGCTATAGCAAGATTTACAGGAGGTATGCTCGGTTTAGTGCTTCTTCAAACAGTAAATGCTGTAAGCGAATACTAGCAAGGGATTTTACAAGCTAATGGATTGTTTGATGTAGTACCATTGGAGATTGCTCGAATTCAACTTTAAGACCAAACTCGGATGGTTGTTGCAGCTACAAAGTGAATATGGAAATGCGATTCGCTAATGACGACTTTTGTTATTTGGTGTCTGACAATATATTTGTCAGCACTTCAAATTGTCTTTTTGCCTCGTAGTGGAATATGTACTATTCCTGTACAATTGTCCAAAAACATTGTTGGTGTAGCAAACTTGTCTTGGAATTTTAAGGCAATGCAAATCTTCAAACTAAATACATACATGTACCAAAATCCTAGTTATGGGTTAACTTTTTATGCTTTATGTGCTCCTATTCAGTTAGCATCAATTGTAAGTACCATGACTGGAACTTTAATTCAAATGTGGTTAAATCCACGTATTGTAACTCGAACATGGATTCTTATGCCTTTTAGTGTCATCAATTGGGTATTGGAATTTGTGTTGAATACCAAGTCTTTCCACCCAAGAACATAAACATTGTGAGCAAATGTGCTTTGGTAACATCCTCCAATTGTTTTACTTTTAGTGCTGTTCCACAAACTTGGTATTATCAGCTATAGCTTCTTGTGCTGTAATTGTCATTGTTATTCTATTTGTATATGCTCAAGTAGATACACTCGTAAAACGCTTATGATTCCTCCAAGTAATTCTGTCATGCAGTACTTAAACATTTTAAATATTACTACAATCGCAACATCTTTAAGTGGTTGTGCTTACATTGATGAAAAAGGTATTTCTAAAGTCGATGAAGGCATCTTGCTGGTTAAAAATATGCTTCGTGTTACATCAAACATTATGACACGCACTGCTAATGCTCAATATTGGTTTCTTTATCATTTACTTCCAACTCAATTTCTCAAACAATATCATAACAGTACTAACTTATTGCTCATTTTGATAATGGTGCTATTACACTTAGATCAAGCTATCAAAGTTTATCTGAAATAAACAGCCAAAATCACAAAAGACTCAAATAATATTTAACTTGAATACCTTTTGCATATATACATTTAGGATTTATTGCATTATTGCTAATATACAAAATAAACCAAGTTGTATAACACTATTAATTCTAACACTATTTAAGGAATGTAACACTAAAATCAAATGTATCCGAATAGATTTAAAAATTCATTTCCGAATTCGACAAGAAGATGATGGAGCAGATTGGGATCATTTTTGCATTTGTATGTAATTACGCTACTGGAGAAAACAATAACAAGGTAAAATAGTACTAAAACACAATTTAAGATAATTGTATGTAGAATTCAATTGAAACAAATGAAAAAATTCGTGTTTTTCTTGAAATTGTAAATGAAAATTATTTGACATCGCTCTTTCTTGGCCAACCGTTGAATTTTCTTGTATTTTATCCTTTAAACCAAACAAAAATTAATAATTATGTTAGACACAATTTTTTACCATTGAACAATCGCTTGGAATTTTATGTTTGACTACCGTCGCAGCCACGTATCTGATACCTAAAATTGCAATTAAACTTTTGACATCTAATTTGTCCGAAGCTCAAGTACTTATTTACTATCTTTTAAGCTTACTAAAAATGCTTGTTCAGGCTTTAGTACCTACTATTCAAGCAGCAGTTCTTGATGCTGAAGCCAAAAGACCAAATTTATACCCTGTCAATTGCCCAGTGACCACTAAACAACACAAAATTGCCATTGTAATTGATAGCTTAATTAGTATGTTAACTTTATATGTACAACAGGTTGAGTCGTATAATAATGTCAAAGACACTTATCTTGTACAAACAAACAAGAAACAAGTTGAAATCAAAGCTCAAGATGTTGTCACTGCTACAGTACAAGATTTGTATGTTTATCCCATCAAATCTTGCGAAGGTTTTCGCCTTGAATCATCCACAGTGTTAGGTATGTAAATCCTATACAATACTTAAAAATTACATGAATACAATAGCTGAGGGTCTCAAATGTGATCGTCAATGGATGATTGTAGATGCAAAGGGTACCTTTATGTCCCAACGTAAAGTGCCTAAAATGGCTTTGATAGCCCCTATTGTGGATGTAGCTAATCCAACAGTAAGCTTAAACTATCTTGGGTTGAGATTTATAATGTATAGTCAATTACATTAACTGCACCAGGCATGCCCAACCTTGTGGTTCCAGTCGTAAATAAAGGAAATGAATTAAAAGTTCGCGTGTGGAAAGACTACATTCAAAGTGTTGACCAAGGCGATGCTGCTGCTGAGTGGATTGTAAAATTTCTTGCCACTCCAGAGCTTCGTTTTGTGAAATTTAAAGATGATTTCTGTCGTCCTTGTGATCCAAAATTTGCTCCTGGACATAGCACTGGTACGTTCACATTGAGAATTTGAGCTGATAAATATATAGGCTTTGCTGATGGATTTCCTATATTGATTGCATGCCAAGCATCTATTGATGAAATGTCAGCTCAAGCCAAGCATAAAGTTGAAATGGACCGATTTCGTCCCAAGTACGTTTAAAATACAAAACTTGAGGTTGTCATATTGATATGATAGTATTGTTGTGAAAGGAGCTCCAGCATTTGCTGACGATGTATGGGGATTCTTTGAGATTGGAAATCTTCGCTTTCAAAATATCAAACCATGTTCTCGATGCAGTATGCCATCAGTAAACCAGCAAAAAGGTGAAAAAGATGATGCTGGTGCTGCTTTGCAAGAAGCTCTACTTGCTTCTCGGTATATTAGCACTATTAAATAGTATTAATATTCAATAGGGATGGCAAACGTCTTTCTTTCTTGGATAAGCGTCCAAAGGATGTATTTTTTGGGTCGAATGTCATTACCACAAGTAAAACACCAGCTACAATTTCTGTAGGCGACACTCTTAAAGTCTTGACTGTGCTCTAAAAGTACAAGTAAGAATGGGATCTACCAGCCTAGAAACATTGCTTTTAATCAACATGTGAATTGATTAGTGATTCATTTCAGAGTTCAGTCTCTTAGCTGTACTTATGGAAGTGTACCAAGCTAATTTATCTCTCATCAATGCATTCAACGTTAAGTCAAATCAGGAATATACAAAAGCTAATTGGTACTTATTCTATGGAATACGGTCAAGCAAGTATATTTACTGTTCAAATTCTTGATTTACTGTACAATATGACAACAATCTCAATACAATATTAGTCATTTCTCTTTGGACCACTTATGAGTACAAGAAAAGCAAAATTTGGCCTGTATGAAAGTTCACCAAAGTTCTGTCACAAACGACGAAAGACATACAAAATGTTTTGTATAGTGTAGACACAAATACAACAAATATTTGCAAAAAACAAAAATGAATCCTAATCATTTCCGAATTCCCCAAGAAAATGTTAAAACAAATTGGAATTGTCTTAGCATTTGCATATCCATTGCAAGTCTAATGTTAATAATGATAAGGTATGATATAAAATTCTACACATCTACCTAAATAATGTAGTCAGACATTTGACGCAACAAATGAAGTTGTTTTTGAATTGGTAAATCAAAATTCTTTGACTTCTCTTTTCTCGGTCAACCATTGAGTTTTCTTGTATTTCATCCTATTAACAAAGCCAAAACTAATATTTGGTCTAGGGACAATTTTTTTCTATTGAAATATTTCTTGGAATTTTGTGTCTATCTACTGTTTTGGTAGCATATTTCATTCCCAATATTGCAAGTAAACTTTTGGCATCTAATTTTTCTAAAGCTCAGGAATTTTTTTTTATTTTCATTTGTTAACTCAGGTATGTAAATCCTATACAATACTTAAAAATTACATGAATACAATAGCTGAAGGTCTCAAATGTGATCGTCAATGGATGATTGTAGATGCAAAGGGGACCTTTATGTCCCAACGTAAAGTGCCTAAAATGGCTTTGATAGCCCCTATTGTGCATGTAGCTAATCCAACAGCACTTTTTACAATCAAAATGGGAATTGATTAGTGTTTCACTTCAAAGTTCGTCCTCTTAATTGTACTTGTGGAAGTGTACCAGTGGGCCTTACAGGGGAAATATTTCTTGGTTCTTCACATGACTCACTTTGTTTAATTTGTGATACATTGGGTTTCTCTGGACTTGGAAGTAAACTCACTTTTGATGGAGATATTTTGTTTGGAGAACCCTTCGTAGGTGATGATGAAGGTGTTGAAAGACCTATTGATACATAAATACAAATTCAATCACAAAGACGTACTTGGTAATAGTCGAGCTGGTTTTTCACCTTCAAATAGTTTAGTCTCTGGTACATTCAGAATAAGTTCTTGCTGTATCCTCATTGACAAATTTAGTGGTGATGGACAGCCCCAATTGCTCTCTACAAGTGCTTTAATTTGGGGAAGAAATGTTCGAGCTCGCAAAGATGGGATCTGTAAGATTGCCATAACAGCACGAGTATATAGAGCGTCCAAAAGTTCATCACATACAACTGAAGCTGCAAATTCTTTTAACTTTCGCAACACATCAATAATTCGTTCCAGTGTTCGGAGTACTGTCAATGGTGCTTTATTCAGTAGTGCAATGTCATTTATTTGATCAAGCAAGGGTGGATTTAAGTGTTCTAGCCAGTCGAGAAGTAATCCTGCAAAGATAGGCTTGGTTGAGTCCCTTGGCCAATTTGTTTCCCCTGAATTCATTTGAATTTTGATTTGCGTCAATTCATCAGAATCCAGGCTATGCTCAAGAAATAAATCCAACGTAGCATCACAACCAAGAACCATTTGAAGATGAGCCTGAATTGGGATTGTGTATGTTGTAGCTGGAACATGAGCTATGAACGCCATGCAAAGAATTAATGCATCTTTACTTGCCCATGATTCAACTTGAGTACATAAATAGGAAATCTATTCGATGCAAACGAGTAAGGCTTTTAAAAAATACTTACAATTTTGGGTGGTAGTACCATCGACGTTGATGATGGTGTAGCATGAAATTGTTGCCTCTCACGCTCAAGTGCAATTTGAAGTGAAAATCGATCATGAATTGTTGGTATTGCAAATACTATTTCAAAAGGATAAATCTCAATTTTAACTTGGAGTATTTTACCTAATTTGGATTGCCGGAGATGATCATGAAAACGTCCTACAAAAGCTACTTGTCCATGGGTTTGAATTGATCCAGGTCTTCCTCGCCTTACAATTTGTATTGCCTACAGACATTATTCCACTTATTTCTACAATATCTTTTACCTCTTGAGCTGAAATTCCATGTTGAAATACTAATGTACAAGCTATAGCAAGCCCAGTTCTTCCTATAGCACACATTACCACAATTACAAAGTCAATATCTACCATAACCAGCATGACAATGTACAGCCACCTACACCATATTAATCATACAATAATAATGGCAAATTCTACCTTATAGCCTTGAGCAAGTACTGAAGCCATGACAGTGGTAATATCTAACATTAAAACTACATTAGGAGAAGTCATATCTTCCCATCCAAAGTTGTAAAATTCAACTACTCAACCATCAACAATGAAACACAAACAATTCAATACTTTTTTGTGCCATCAAGTCTGTTTCTGGGTCATACGGAAACCCACTTGGACCATTTCCATCACCACAATGAGGATGTTCACCTGGTATTGTAAGGTTAAACACTGCTTTGATTTTAAGTCTACGAGATAAATAAATACTATAAATGTAGTATAGACACCTTGTAAATTGTTCTGCAATTCGGTATGTTTGCATAAGTCTCGTAGATGGTCGCATCATCCCAAGTATAGAGTCTGTGACCCAGTCAGCATGTAATCCTTTAATAGGACTATCAATCTTAAGTAAAGCAGCATATTCACTGCATCGTTTGCATTTAGGTCCACCACAAAATCTGCATTTGATCGTCAAAGACTTTTCCCATTCACGTGGCCCGACACTCATAAAAATAGGTAAATGGAGTTGGATGCAACGTATAAAGTGCACATGGAGCTACTTGATTCTTTGGATCCAATACATTGGAAATTGCAAGAAAATGCTAAAGATAATGATTATCAAGTTTGCTTCACAATGTTATATACGTACACTTTAAAAATTGAATTGGAATTTATACCTTGATAGGTTCATTGATTCAACTATACAACAACTCAAGTACCATCATGGATTACTTAAAGGGCTTGTACTGCTTGAATTGTTAAAAGAGATTTTAAACAGAGTAAACCCAGAGGTATTTGGTCCATTGCAAAGTTTTTTGCCACATTTGTATAAATTGCTTGAAAATTTAATAAGTGATAAACAACCACATATAGTTCATGTAGCAGTACCTGAGATTCAAATCAAAGAAGAATCTCGTACAATTTCAAGTCCAATGGCATTGAAAATCATGACGCCAAAAAGATTAATTGCAATGCCAAAAAGTGAAATTTATATCTTGGAGCTAGCTGTTTACTTGAAATCTGTCTTGATAAAGCTAGCAGGGTCAAAACATCGTAAAACTGGCCAATTTCGAACCAGTGCTTTACCAACAATGCCAGTCGTTGAGGTTGGAGATAATGTACTTCGTCAAGTCAAAGTTAAATTACGTCAAAAACAATTCTTCAATGGACTCTTTCCCCAAGGAGGTTGATAGAAATACTTTAGCAATACTGATAATGGTACTAGGAAGTAAACGTGAGAGTAGTGTAGGCAATGGAACCAACTTGCATCAACTTTTTGCTGTATCGATTCTATGTCTTCACCAAGGCATTAAAAGTATTGCGGTACACAGTAGTGAACTTGCAGCATTTGCAATGAATTTACTTGGGGAAATTTTACTTGGTATCCATGGTTATTTGGCTCAAGTAGCTGAACAACGTCATATACGTCGAGCAGCTATTAAAATTCTCCGTAATCGACGAGAAGAGCTACAAATTCAGCTTGAAAATCTTGAGCATTCAACAGCAAAATTAGCTCGGGAATCACTTGAATTAGCCACTGCAATGAGTACAATTGTAGCTCAGCATGCTGTGCTTGAAAGAGAATGTACTTGGCATGCAACTTGTAGAGAACTTTTAGCATTTACGGTATATTGCTTTATTGCCCTTAAGCTAAACAAATATCTTGTTAGATTGAAAAACTTAAACAAGCAAGTGAAGAATTACCATTATGGTTTGTCAATGCTGATGGTTCAATGAGAGAATTGCAACATGGCACTGCTCTACTTCGAACAGAGCATATTGAAGAAATTAAATACATAGCTCATCTTCTTGGGCTTAATCGAAGCTACGTTCATTTATTTGCAAAAGATGAAGATGACGACTCCATTGACAATCAAATCGCTATTGGTCGCCATAATTCATTAAAAGGCCGATCAAATCGCAAGTCGATTTCCCAAAGAAATGAAAATCTTAAACAGCATTTGCTCAATGTTAAAGCCAAGACCAATGTAACAATTCATGAGACGTTTGATGAGCCGATTGATGCATTGCATAAAGTTTCCCATGCTGAACTTCTTGTCTTATCTTCTATTCATGATACTTTACGAGCTGTGGAAGAATTTACATGTGAATCAAATCGACGATTATTCCTCATGCAAATGGACATTGGTATTCAAGCCACTGAAAACCACATTGATACGACCGAAGTTGTGTACGTTTTTATCTTTGATAATACGTTGATAGTTGAGATAGAATTGGGGCTGAACAAACGCTATACAATGAAATAACATCAAAGATTGGTGGAGCTTGGTTAAAAGATGTTGATATGATACCGAAAGACACTTTATTTCATCCGATACACCGAGAAGAGCTTGTACGTATTGTCTGTCATATTTTGAATCAATATGATGAGGTCTAAACTTCCTATTTCAACATATTAATGTGAAATAGATGACACATAATTCGGATTATAATACAGCTCCAATTGGATGTTACCGAGTGATGGCAATAACAGAGTTTTTACCACTTTATTTCATGCTTCATCCAACGATGAAATCTTCTGAGCTCAATGTAGGAGCAATTCATGGACAAATGGCTTTAGCTCGTTTTCTTGTATCACTTTATCTTGAGACTTCAGGTCGACAAGCTATAGATTTACTTGTGCTTTTTGCATCAATATTAAAGTTGCTATCTACTGGATTACATCTTCCACCAAGAGCAATGGATGAACTACTTACAGCACGACGAATGTGTTTTTCGACAGCAGTCACAAAAGGACATACAGATGCTGGCAGCAATGTTATGTGGCTCTTTACAAAAGAAAAGCTTTTACATGGTGGATATACTCTACTTGATACGGTCATTAATTCAATTGCATCGAATACATACTTACCAGGTACAATTCAAAAGAGATCAATACATTGATCGATAGAGTAGCTGGTAATCAAAAGCAGACAGATTTTGCAATTGACAAGTCGTTCTATATAAGCTTATTTATTGAGGAAAATGGATTAACAGACTTGCAACGAACTCGAGCTATCAGCACTGAAATTGGTGTAGTTTGTATCATGCAAGCTTGGATAGAGGAGCATCATTTTTTATCGACAGCTCTATCAAGTACAAAATTAATCAAAAAAGACTGACTTTGTCGCCTATAGATGTATTTTGTGCATGCCTTTGTGGACCAAATAAGACAATATCCCTTGATGAGTTTACTACTGCGTTTGGATACATTGAACCCAGTCTAAATCCATCCCGATTGTCTGCATTGTATATAAAAGTTGACTGCTCAAATATGTACATGTTTGATGGCAATATTAGGCTACAATGCACACTCAGGAAGTAAGTGAGACCAATATGTTTGGAGAAGCATCAAAACAAACCCTTATTGACATTATGTACAATAGCGATCTCTTCACTGAAAGCAAAAAACATTGGGTATAGCTCTAAGTAAAATGTTATGAATCATTCATTGTATAGATGTACATACCAGCAATGCAACTTGCAAACCAAAAACTATGGGAACCAGGCCCAGACGGCTTGATTGCAATGTGGAAATTCATTCGAGAGCGTCTTCATGATAAATTGGTTGAGTTTCGCGCTGATCCGATTAATGTCGCCCATGTTCATGTTTGTATGGAACGATTTAATAAGTTTGAAGAAATTCTTGTTGCTGTGGAGAAAGCAGGAGTGTTTGATCCAAATCTTGTTGAAGTAGGCTGGTATGCATTTCATTTCCTACAGCAAGAAGTAGCTCGTACAGCTCATATTATATTAAAGCAGCAAAAGCCAAAGGTATTTTGAAGTATCAGTGGAAATATGTTATCTTGCAACTAGAAACATCATGGTGGACATAATGCAGCTCAACGATGGGATTCTACCAAAAGATTAGCCAACTTGTACGATTATGTCAATGCTAAAGATCGAAAAAGGTCGACAGAAATGGAGAGAGATCGAAAACGATAGATTTATCATAGTTCTGAGACTACTTGAAGGCGATTTTGCTCGAAGTAAGGTGAACGCTTACGTTTTTTTGTGGTAGTATTCATGAACGACATGATAGATTGCGTTCCTTTTGGCCCATCCTAGATATATTTGTATCAAATAGAATTAATTGTTGTAATTACCTCTTTTTCATGAGGCCATTCCACATTAGCCATTCGATCAAGATATGATTCCATTGTACCCCAACTAAAGCGAACGATATTAGGATATCCAAACACTGGTTCAACGCTGTCGGCAAGCCATTGCTTGGTCCTATAACCAAGTTTTTAATCACCCATCAAAATAATGTATCGTGTACTTGGGATCACTAGGATACCCTGAACCATATTCTTTTCCAAGCTGAATGCTGGCATGTTCCCATTCCCATTGACTTACTTGAGCATCTCTTGTGACTTTTGCACAAATACTAGCAGCACTCACAACCTATATAACACTAAGTTCTAATTACTTGTAAATTCTACCTTATATTTTGAATCTGCTTTTTTTTCCACAGTAAATGTGATAGTTCCATTGAAATGCTTGGTTAGGAAAGATTGGTACCATCCAGGATCACCAACAGTATCCACATAAACATGGACAATATTAACACCTCGTTTTTTCACTGCCAATATCATTTCAATCGCCGCATCCCTTGACATTTCATTCAAATTTCTTCGTCTTGTGAGCATATTATGTGAAATTTCCGCTGCAGGAATAACTCTCGTCACATAGCCAACATCCTCCGTTGCTTTAATTTTATCAAAGAGTTTTTCACGAACTTGATGGCTCAAAGCTTTCGAATCATCAAAACCCATCGTTCGCATCGTCTCGTCCATATCCTGCGGCCAATACGCTGCTCCATACACCATCGGTCCAAGAATTGGTCCTCTCCCCGCTTCATCAATCCCAAGAATCACATTATGTTCATCCAAGCAAGAGGCTGGAACCTCGCTCTCCGTCAGCACCATTCAATTGAATGTCTCAATGATCTTTATCCATATCATTCTTCTATTCGATTCCGAATCTTCCTTCCCTACTTCTTCCTCTCCATCATTTCCTCTCATTTTCTCCCATTCTCTACATAAACACACCCTTTCTTCATCTCATTTTGTAAGAACTCGTTCAAAGCTCCTAAAAGATGCGTACAAGAGTCAGATGCGAGAACAGTGGGACCTCATACATTACGTGATCACAATCCTGTCAGTCCCCCCTCAATCCCATACAATTCTCGTCCATTTACACCCTCATAAACCATGTTAAATCATCAATTTTCCCATGTTCTTTCTCGATTCCCTCTTTCACTTGTCACTTTGGCGCCAAATTTGAAAATGATTTGATTAAAGCTTATCCATAGGTGCTCCTTTTAAAATTAGCACCGAAACATCTGTCTATACTAAATCTGCACCAATTCCCATACAAATCAGGTGTCAAATACAATAAACGTACCTTTTTACATAAATAGGTGTGAAAATACTAAAAAGTTAATACAAATATATAGGTGCTGAAATAGAAAAAGGCACCTATCTAAAAACTAGGTGCAGGATGTCATTGATAAAGCACCTAAGCAGAGACAAGTGAAATAATGAAGCGAGTCCGAGTGCTCGAGCGTGTCGTTGGAGGTAAATACAATGGATTAAAGCTGTAGATAACTGATTAAATCTAGTGATTGTCTTCATTGGTGTCGTATGTGGCATCCTTGCTCTCTGTGGGGTCTTTAAAAAGTCGGTCACACCAACTTTTGACGAGGATTCCAACAATGCCACTAATGCTACAACACTACGACCAGCGAATTGCAGTGCTATTGCACCTGGAAAGCGATTAATTGCTTATTGGAACTCAGAAATGTCTGGCTGTGAATCGGTATGATATTATATTTTTATGGTTGTCATTGATAATGTATTGCTAGTTGCCTGCTGGAGTGACTCATGTCGTATTTTCGTCAGCTTTGGTGGCTAGTGATGGTACTGTTGGCACTACTTTTCAATCCTCTGATGATGCTACAAATGCATGTATTGCTGCCCTTCACAAGTATGAATTCATATTGAAAATCATGAGTTCATGTGCATGGTAGACGCTGTATGTATGTATTTGCTGGAATTCGTAGCTCCAATACAACGGATATCATTAATGCTTCACCTGCTGTGCTGGTTGATGGGGTTACTAATCTATTCAATAAATTTGACTTTGATGGAATTGCTATCCATGATGAGTCAGATAAAACCAGCAATTATACCACTGATGGAGCTTTGGCTTATATGACTGCACTTTCATCAGCACTTCAACCTTTAAATGCATCGCTTATATATGATGCACTTATGTTTGAAGCTGATCCTGTCACTTGTCTTGAGCGTAAATGCTTTCCTGCTGGAATGGAAGCTCTCGTTGACTGGGTTAATGTATATGCCTTTGATGCTGCTAAAGATGAAGCTGATGCTGCCGTAAGCATTTTCTTATAAATCTTTCTTACTCTTTTTAGGTTATCTACTCTGCTGCATTGAGTGACAATGGTATTTTCAGTGAATGGGCTACAGCTATGAGAAATCAAACCAAAGTTGCTCTCGTTGTCACTTCAGCTGGAGGAGCATCTTGGGGCCCTGATCTCTCAAACACTACAATTGCCAACTTAACAAAGTATGCAGAAACACTTGGTGGCACTGGAATTTATACTGCTTCCAATGATATGTATACCGATTACCCTATTATCAACCTTGTTCTCAACACTCTGGATGGTTTTGTGAGTGTACATACTGCTCCACCTACTCAAGTACCTGCTCCACCAAAGGCAACTAAAGCACAAACTGTGTTTTGCCATAGTGGCATTTCGTATTCAGTTAAATCTGGAGATACTGCATTTTCGATTGTGACCAGTATTTGCAAAAAGACCACCAAAACCAAATGCTCTCGAGATGGAATTTGGCTTTACCGAACCAACTCTCTCGACCTCTGTCCTAGTGATCTCGCCACAGGGGATAAAGTTACAGTGTGCTGTGGTGTGAATTAGCTTGCAAATTTTGAACGATCAAATGCGACTAACCCCGGTGCTATTACTGAATGCTGTTAGTTTGCAGATACATACAAGAGCATTTAATTGTGTTTATTTTTCCCCTTTTCAATGCTATTATACTTTAAGCACAGTTATCATGTCGTCAAGCAAGTAGTAGTGTTCACATGGAATTTAGTCGAAAAGTGTGGTGGCCTATTATGCTTTAAGACTTGGGGTATATCTTTGAATAGAGAAAATGCATAAAGATCTAAGCAATCCAACGAAATTCACACTAGCCAAAAAATGGTTGCAATTTATTCAACTTTGACATCTTTTCTGATTTTTCATTGAAGTGGCAATGAAGAATTACGCAAACAATAAAGCACCTGATAAATTTATCAAGTTGAAATGATTTTTCATGATAGCATTTTCAATTATACTTCATCCACACAATGGTCCAACCACTCGCCAACCAAAGACAGCAACCTGTGCACGATGTCGAAATCTATCACTTAGTACGTCCCTGGTGTTCACAATGTCTGTTGGTCTCCCCAAATCCAATCATCAATGCCCAGATTGTAAAAGAGTGTATTGATCATTTAAGTAATTAATGTCCATGTAATTGTTTATTATCTTAAAAAAAATTTCTTGTGTGAAACAAATTCAAATGCTAAGTATACTGTAGATGTATGAGATTACGAAATGTTGTCGCTATATTTATTAAAATGCTCTGTCGTCATGTACCACTGGCTCTGGTTGAGTATGTATCAGAGCTACCTCCAGTGCTTTTTATCAATGGTTTTCGCTCTACTTACACAAACTCTCGCAAAGTAAAACATGTACAAAGAGTATGCCAAGATCTCCAGGCAAAGTTTATTACTTATGACCATGCTGGTCATGGACCAAATCCAATTATTCCATTTCCATTGACAACACTTCAGATGTGGGAACGGGACTTGATTAATCTTCTTCATTGTCAAAAATGCACTGGAACTAAACCCATGGTGTTGGTCGCATCATCCATGGGATTTTCATTGGCATTGCTGGCTGCAGCTATTGTTCCTGATAAAGTAGCTGGTATTGTTGGTATTGGAGCAAGTCTTTGTCTTGGACATTTAAAAGAAGAATTTATGCTTGCTGAAAAACTTGAAATGCTTTGTTTCGACGAAAATGGATGGGAATTTTATCGACGTCCATCTTCATATGATCCTGAAGGTTTTCCAATATATAGACCTTTGGCTACATCAATCCCAAACTTTCATCCACATTGTGCTATGACAACATCAATTCCAATCGAATTAATTCATGGAGATAGTGATACTGATGTTCCATTAAGAGGAATTCAACAATGGGTTAATTCGCAGAAACGATTAAATGCTCAAGTACATTTACAAGTAATTCCTAATGGCGATCATCGCTTAAGCCAAAAGGAGCATTTATTTGTGATTGAAGAAACAATAAAGCGAATACTGCATGCGGTATAAATTACCATGTTTGACATAGATATAGACTGGAATAATGTTCATATAAAATCAATTCCTAAACTGATAGATCAATTACATCTTGTCATCATTACTTATTATACCATATTTTATTGGGCAAATTCCTACATTATTGCTCATAATAATTATCTTTTAAATATTTAATTGCTAGTTAAATAAGATTTGAAATACCTCTGGTGCAGTGGCAATTTTGACAAGGTTTTCTATGGTAACATTTTGTTGTACGATACTCAACATCCTTCAATTATTGCCACATGGCCTGAATCGTTTTTACAAGACCCATTCCATAAACCCAACGACGTGATATTTACCATAAGTTAATCCAACAAGTCCATGCAGCTATATTTGTAGATTGATAAACTCCAGAAACTTTAGACCGAGTAATCTGTTTAGCAACATCAGGAACAATGCGAAAAGTATATTGCTGCAATACTTCAAATAAAGTTGATGTAGTTGTATCTGCTTCATTGAGTTGGGACCAAGCTATTCTTCTTTGTAAATTTGTTGTAGTATTAACTACTACACCACTCGCTGGAAATGGTGAAGACAATATGTAAGATATAATTCCACTAGTGTGAGTTGTTGTTCGCCATATCGCTGAAAATATAATGGTCAGCAAAGGACAGACTATGGTATATACACCAAAGAGCTGAAGATATATAGTTAAGCAATTCAGCTCACACATTTTTAATCGAGTTAACAAAATGATAAATATATTTTCCTGTCCATCGGAAACCTTGAAAATTACTCATGCCGCGTTTTGTGACGTAGATTGGGATATAGCCCACACCACAGGAGCTAATATAATAAAGATGTTATCAGACAATGCAAAAGTTTCATACGAAATATACCTTTATAAATAAGTCGGATTAGTGTAATATCACTTTCAGATCCATAATTGGTTTAACATTATACAATGATCCATTTCTTGTTATTGTGTTCTTATGTGCTGATTTTGTGGAGCGTGCTGACCAAGTACCTGCCGTATTTCCATACTAAGCTGTATTTGATATTGTTGTGGTAATATCCCCAATACGTAAATCTGCAGAGCAACCAAGAATATGATATAAATGAAACATTAGCATCATCAAGAGCAAAGCTTATAAGTGATGGATTTAACGCGTCTGATACGTTTGTAATAAGAATCTGTTGGAAATTACTTGTTAGGTTGTTAATGAAATATCCTCCAAATTCTTTACACAATTTTGTTGTTTCTGAAAAACTTCATCAGGCAAATCAATTCGTGTACCATTCGACCTTGAGCAATTACCAAAAAAACTAGCAATGTGTTGAGAATGGCCAAAATCAATAGGTCAGTAAGATGGACAAGTGGAGCCAGCAAGTAATCCTATCCCATATACAGGAAGTTCAAAGTAGCAATCAATATAAGATCCGTCGAGATTGCATTCCTTGGTGCTTTTACTGTTAAAATGATTGCTTACAGTAAGCTGCCATGTCATTGCTATCTGTTGAAAGGTAATACCCATAAAATGTCTTGAGCGGACCCAGAATTGAATTGATACTTAAGAGGTACCATATAATAAAACGCATGCCAACAAGCATCCGAGGCAATACTACACGCATTATTTCCCTTAAAGACTTTAGCCCTTCTTTGGGTCTACCGAATTATGATCAATACCATTTTTTACTTATTGTGACACGCAAATTTATTTAGTTCGCTTAACAACATTTGTCAAATGTCCCTAAGCATTTTGTAAAATATTCAATAGACTTTTGAATCTTTCTATAGGTGGTGTGCGATACTCGACAATGAATAAAAATCTCCCTGGACAATGTTCGATTCCTTACAAAATTACAAATATTCATGAATCGATGTATGTTGTTGTAATTACAGCCTAGAAACGATTGTTAATATAATCAAAACTAGAGCTGGAATTAGCGTACAATATTACACGATGTTGTGAATACTACAATAACGTAAATTACCAAAACTAGCTTCACTTTGTTAAATGACAAGTAAGTGTAGTGTAGGGTGAATTAGTCACTTTTTGGAGGCTGAAAAGTAACATAACCCCCAACGCATCAGGTTTTTAAACGAAATATGTATTGAATGCCGCATCACGGTTTAAAAAGAATTTCCATGCACAATGAATATGACATTCGATATTGGTCGAAGTATAAACAGAGCAGCTTGATAGAAGAAAATAGCCTATACACAATCCTCTAAGGTTTTAAATTGCAAAGTTGTATTTTTTGTGATAATAATCCTAAATTGCTCTATTAGATTTGTTACATGTACCTCATTACCATTTGCTTTTGCTATCCAAGGTCCCTACAGAAGATAGTTTGATATTTACCAACTATGTAGTGAATCTACTTGGAGATAAGCAGTACCATCCGAATGACTCCACACAATAACACCATCGAACCACGTAAAGAGTACCTTTTAAATTTTTGAAAGGTGGCAGGTCTTTCCGTCTAACTATAGAGAATCCGCATCTTCACGGATAATTCAAATTCACTGAGTTAAATAAAGGATATAGGTATCAATAATATTGTTGAAATTCTACTCTTGCGTTGGATGCTGGATGCTCTTGCCATATTGATGTTGGTAACCTGACTTACAGCTACGAATGCTAGTTATATAGGACACTACACATCTAGCAACTTGACGCTGGAAAGATAGCATTAATATTAGAGCAATGCGTGCGATGTTTTTTGCTTTGTAGTCTTTTAATCCATCACAAACTTTATAACCTCATTGTCGATTTTTTCATTGTGCAATTTAAAAGCAAACGGTAAAAACATTAGTTCAGCGAAATGATATGCTCACGTTTTAGTCGTGATGCATACAATCATTTACAAGAGATATTGAAGCCAATTTGTTAGGTACTGCCGCCTGCAAAATGAATTCAGAATTTCAAAAATCTAAAATTATAATTAGAAATCATAATATTAAGTGGACACATTGGCAAGTTCTCCAAAGTTGGCTTATTGTAATTCCTCGCTAAATCGCATTAACAAAACGGGACTTACCTCTATTGCAATGATTTCCTCAATGTATCAATTATCCACTACACACCCAAGTCAGAGAAATCACAGGACCCATCGATAATAGATTAATTGAAAAAATGAATGTCGTTCATTTAGAAATATAAAAACATTGTGCTGATATAAAGGTTAAAATGTCCTTAAGACTTTCTAGAAAGCAAGACCTTCGCTTGTTGAGCGTGTACATGATAATATCAGATAGGCCCGATTTACCAGTCGGCTTTTTTATTGTAGGCTATGTCTTTGCGCGTTTCAAAGTAGCAGTCTGCGTAACAATGTGGCACGACAATGGAGTCTGCCTTGGTTTCCATGTTAAGATATTTCAATCTTAAGGTTATAAAAGATTGAAATATCTTAACATAGAAACCAGGGCAGACTCCATTGTCGTGCCACATTGTTACGCAGACTGCTACTTTGAAACGCGCAAAGACATAGCCTTAAGAGTTATTACCTCTGAACCGAGATTTTTAGAGTTATTTATGATGTGATGATGTATTGAAAAGTAAATTTGGTTTAAGTTTCTACCTTGACTCTAGATTTTATTCATCCATTTTGAAGTTTGGTTATCATGATAGTATTCTTAAGATATACTGTACATTGGCGCCTTTATACCGACTGATTTCTTGTGCCTAACAATAACGGTTATTTCATGTAAAAAGGTATATTTATATTTAACTCATGGATTAATGCAACTAATGTTAACAGCTTGCTGCATTCAAAATGATATATACACAAATTATTTTTACCAACTGAAAGCACAGTATAAACTTGATTGAAATGAGTTCTAATACGGACACTACGTCAGGCCCTCCTGACTTGCACTATGTGGATGAAAAGAAGGCACCAGCAGACGAAAAAAAGTTTACTCGAACAAATGTTACAGTCTATGTAGTATTTCTTTCTTGGGCCTTGATTAATATCAACTCATTATTGGACCCCATTAAAACTCTCTATGGTTATTACGTGTTCATGGACAGCTACAATCAACATGGTGTGTGGCAATTGACTGTAACCAACAACTTTAACAATCAAAGTTCCCGAGTTTGCAATGAGACTGGTCCGTTCCTTGATTGTTATTATGAGTTACCCGTCTATGGTACGGGTTCATTGGCAGGTTCAATTTGTCGATCGTATTATCCGATTGACAAGGGCGCATTTCAACACGTTGGTAATTTCTTTGGCAATTGCACACTACCGAACGGACAGCTAATTACAATTCCTGATAGTCATAATTACGCTTCAACGCAATGGTCTGCCCAAACCAGTTCACACGATAAGCTTTGTCTGGATTACCTTGGTGAAGGCTCAAGTTTCACATGTGATTCGTATACAACAATGAACGGGCGAGTTATTAACCATCGTATCAGTCAAACTGAATCCAGTAAATGGTGCAAAGAGTTTGGGGGATATTATATTCTTAATTTACATACAAATGTGCAAGAGGTATTGATTGCCAATGTGTCAAATCCGAATCACCCTGTATTTACAAGTATTAAATTGGAATACAATCAGCCTGTCTTCAGTCTTCAGCCATTAATAGGATGTGGTGCTGACCTCCACATAGGAGGTGCAGCAACACATATAACAACATCAGCTTGGTATGGTGACACAACAGCACCTTGGACTGCGCTTACTACTAGAACCGCAAACACAAACTCAATAAGTAAAAACGGTTCACTCTATTATGTATCCACATCACATTACTCAGAAGGTGATTTAACTCAAATTCACCTTGGTTACAAAGATGCCTTTCGCCTGGCATTACTTGGCACGATCACTTATCATCGAGTGAGTTCCATCTATTATCCAATGTGGTTGGCATATTTGCGATGTCACCAACCATTGATTCAATGGCTTTCACGTCGGCACATGGGTCTTGTACTTCATAAACGAGAGCGTCGTAATCTCTTGATCTTATTGTTTTTGTCATTAGAAGCAATTGCAAGTACTGAAGACATTGTTACGTACTGCCAACAGGTCATTTACGCTGGGAATTCAATGTTTAACATGGCTCTCAAATACATGAGTATTACTCGGATTATTTGGCCTTGTGCATTTCTTTTATTACTAATTTCTCGTATTGTTCAATTGACACTCGGTCCAAAATATACGTTTGCCATGTCAGAAGACCTCTTTTTGCTTGGGGCACCAGTTGTCTTGGGATATATTCCATTAAAAGTAACAAATCAAGGGATGGAGCTTTTTCAAGGTTATCGTTGGACTGGAAATTATATCCGACATTATACAAATTCTATATACAATGTGTACACCAAACAAGTAAATTGTTTCACACTGTACATTCAGCTTTTCGGACTGTTTACAGTTCTTTCACCAGCAACTACAATATTCGTTGATACAATATGGCGATCATACACTCACCACTCGAGTATTATGGTTTACATGTTAACTTCACGGCGTCAAAGTACTTTGCAGCGTGTACTTGACACGGCTAAAATGAAAATGACTTTGGAATACGTGTTGACAAACTCTAATGAAGGAATCGTACCTGAAATTGCACGGCAAATTACCAAAGCTAAATTGCCACGTACTCACTATTGTGAATCAATCAATTTAGCTGCAGAAGGTCTTATTTGCTTAGTCTACGACTCTATTCACGTAGTTGGAATGGTAAATTGGGGTGTGGCTCACCCTATAGAAAACACATCCGGACACATTGCTGTGATCGATGGAAATTCTGTGGCATTTAGGCCTGATGTGACCATCGAAACATTAGCTCGAATAACATCAAAACCAACTCATCTTGGAATCCCAGATTTGAGCTAATCATTTTAAGACTTACAGTTAATAAATTCTTGATATTTTTCAAAAATGCATCAAACGATAAGAGTGATCATTTTCAGCTCAGCAAGATGAAGAGAATTCATTAAATGATTTCCAACTCCACATTACTTATTAAGCTATCCTCTCATTATCACATATATACTTTAGTTCAAGTCATTAGTTTGTTAAACTAAACAATTTTCCAACGCCAAAAATGGTTGGCGTTAAGAATAGATGGCAAGCCCAATGGGTTTTAAGGGGAAGTTGACTTGTTGCGATATAAGTGTGATTACTTCAGGTTTAAGAATAAATGGTAATTAATTGATTGGGATACGACACTACACAACCAGTTCAAATAGTCAAATAATTTGTAAAGACAGGTTTTGTAGCAGCCATGCATCGTGTATTAATGATAACTGAAAAAGTTCACATTATACTGCAACTGAAACTTCAACGGGCTCCTATTATTGTTTGGTTTTGTTGAAATGAGTACAAGAATGGCTACAGCACCAATTTCTCCTCTCAAAAGTTTTCTAGGCGCTCCACCAAAGAACGAAAAAAAGTATACACATTCAAATGCACTTACATTTGTTGTGTTTGTTGCTTGGGCCTTGATAAATATCAACTCGTTTTTGGATCCCGTTAAAACACTTTATGGGTACTATATGTATATGGATAGTTATAACCAATATGTTGTTTGGCAATTGACAGTGTCAAACAACTTCAATAATCAAACCTCTCGAGTTTGCAATGACACCGGTCCATTCCTTGATTGTTATTATGAATTACCCGTCTATGGCACAGGTTCATTAGCAGGTTCAATTTGTCGATCGTATTATCCAATTGACAAAGGTCCATTTCAACATGTTGGTAATTTCTTTGGTAATTGTACATTTCCGAATGGACAACGCATTTATATTCCAGATGAGCAAACTTACGCTACTACTCAATGGTCCGTGCAAACCAGTTCACAAGACAAAGCATGCCTAAACTATCTCGGTGAAGGTGTGAGTTTTACTTGTGATTCATTTACAACAATGAATGGGCGTGTTATTAACCATCGTATCAGCCAAACTGAGTCAAATAAGTGGTGCAAGGAGTTTGGTGGCTATTACATTTTGAATCGAATGACAAATATACAAGAAGTGCTGATTGTAAATATATCAAACCCAAGTCACCCAACATTTACTAGTATAGCATTGGATTATATTCCTCCAGTGTTAAGCCTCGAACCATTGATAGGATGTGGTGCTAATCTCCACATTGGAGGTACAGCTACGCATATTACAACTTCAGCTTGGTATGGTGACACTACAGCACCTTGGACTGCACGAACAACTAGAACGGCAGATACAAACACAATTACTAAGAATGAATCACTATATTATGTGTCGACATCTCACTACTCAGAAGGCGATTTAACTCAGATACGTCTTGAGTACAAAGATGCCTTTCGTCTGATATTGCTTTGTACCATCACATATTATCGTTTTAGCTCAATTTACTATCCAATGTGGCTGTCATATTTACGAGCTCGCCATCCATTTATAAAATGGATATCGCGTAGGCACATGGGCCTTGTACTTCATAAACGAGAACGTCGCAATCTCTTAATATTATTTCTTTTATCACTAGAAGCAATAGCAAGTACTGAAGATATTGTTATGTACTGCCAACAAGTTATTTATGCTGGCAACTCTATGTTTATAATGGCTCTCAAATACATGAGTATCACTCGGATTATATGGCCTTGTGCATTTTT
The DNA here is from genome assembly GCA_002081575.1 of Thraustotheca clavata. Lineage (NCBI taxonomy): Eukaryota > Oomycota > Saprolegniomycetes > Saprolegniales > Achlyaceae > Thraustotheca > Thraustotheca clavata. Next base: position 1,248 of record JNBS01002164.1, on the reverse strand, counting down.
ACTATTGCTTTTTTCCCGAATCACTGAATGGTCTGCTGGTCCTGAGTACTCATTTGCTATGTCAGAAGACCTTTTTTTGCTTGGGGCACCAGTTGTCTGGGGATATATTCCCATGAAAGTAACAAATCAAGGAATGGAGCTATTTCAAGGTTATCGTTGGACAGGAAATTATATCCGACATTATACAAATTCTATTTACAATGTATACACCAAACAACTAAGCTGTTTGACTTTGTACATACAACTTTTTGGCCTCTTTACAATTATTTCACTAATTACTACTCTTTTCATTGATACGATGTGGAGATCATATACTCACCATTCGAGCATTATGGTATATGTACTTAATCCAAGACGCCAAAGTCATGCAAAACGTATTGCTGACTTAGCCAAAGTACAAACGACACTTGAGTATGTGCTAGTGCATGCAACTGAAGGGATTGTACCAGATATTGCAAGTCAAATCACTAGAGCTAAACTACCGCGAACTCATTACTGTGAATCCATGAATTTGGCTGCCGAAGGATTGGTTTGTTTAGTTTATGGCCCTATTCATGTGGCTGGCATTATAAACTGGGGTGTGGCTCATCCCATTGAAAATGACTTGGGGCATATCGCAGTGATTGACGGAAACTCTGTTTCTTTCAGAGCCAATGTGTCTATCAATACACTGGCACAAATTACATCTAAACCAGCATACCTTGGTATTCCAGATTTAAGTTAATAAATTTATTGAATTTCAAATAAGTTCTGGGACTCCAACAATAGTTGGGACGGAAGCTTTTTCAACAAGTCTTTCAATTGTAATGCAGTGCTTATAAGATACATTATAACCCTGAACAACAGCCACGCGACCTAAATCGTTTTCAAGCGGGTACACAAGTCCCCATTCCATAAACCCAAGGACAAAATATTCACCATATACCAATCCAACAAGCCCGTCTGCAGCCAGATTCAGAGCTTCACATATACCAGCAACTTTGGCTCGTGTAATTTGCTCGGCTATATCGGGTGCAATGCGATAAGTGGATTGTTGCAATACATCGCACAAGGTAGTTGTGTCATTATTAGTTTCCATTATAATACTTGCTGGAGGTGGTGATGATAAAAAGTAAGCAAGTATTCCACTAGTGTGAGTTGTTGCATGCCAAAGTGCTGAAAAAACCATTGTTACGATAGGAGAAACAATCGTGAACACTCCAAAGAGTTTAAGATAGAGAGCAAAACAGTTCACTTCATTTAAATACA
>JNBS01002161.1:0-15414 GCA_002081575.1 Thraustotheca clavata | reverse complement strand
ATACGAAAATGATAAATGGAGGTAAAATGACATAGCGAATAACAAAATCTTTCGTTTCTGGAGTCCATTGAGAAATCAGTTGAGAGCAATGAGGAAATTGTGTTGCTAAATCAGGTACCCATGAAAATAGAGTTGTGGTTGTAGATCCTTGACTGCGATCAGTGACGGATAAGCGTTGTAAAACTTGACAACTTTCATCATATAATTTGAGAGATGCAAGGGCATGAGCTATTTTCAAATAGGATGCACTGAATTCTTGTTGCCAAAAGAGAGAACGACGAAAGCAATTGATGGCTAATGTAGCATTTCCACGAGCAAAAGCAAGGCCTCTACAAAGAATAACATGACAATATAAGATAAAAATGGTTACCCAAGATCTGACCATGCTGTAGCAAAAATATCACGCTGATTTATGTTGACATCTTCAACAGAATATAGCTTGAGAATATGATAATTCTCCTGTAGATTTTTTTCAATGTTTGCTTCAGCAATTAAAACATTCCGTAGCATATTCGCATACATAACTTCGATGTCTGAAGCTGTGAAATTCTTACGTGCAGCATCACGATATTCATTTGGAATTTCTTGTAATTGTTTTCGATTAGCAATAGGTCGAATGTCATCCAAAGTTCCTTTAAATTGAAATAGTGGCGTTAAGTGTACATGTTCCAATTCCTCGTTCGTTTGCATGGAAATAAAACCAGTAGGATCCATCTCTTCAGAAGCAGTATCAGCAATTTCAGCATTTTCAGCCATCTCAATTTCTTCATATCCTTCTAATGGCTCATAAGACAATGGAAAAATCCTCGTCATATCTTCATCAATAGGATCACTATGTCGATCGGCTTCAAACCAACGACACGGGGGTTCCCATTGACTACTATCACGATCTTTACAATAGTAAAAAACTTGATTCTCTTGCACAACACGTTCCCAATGCTCCAATGCTCCAAATTCGCCCGTAGCACAATAAGCTCCATTATTATCAGCAGTCTTTTGACTCACATCATTGAATACCACCCCAAAAGGATTCACATTACGCAATACAAGTTCTTCTTGTAGCTGTTGGGAGCTAAAGCTATTGCGTTGTAGCGCTGTCACCAACGCAATACCGATAATCAACACTACTGCATTCCCCATCACTTGTTTCAACCACAAAAGATCTTTTACACTTCGATAATTCGAAAATATATCCAACACGCCAAGCAATAGTCTTCAAGACAATTTTAGCTTGCAAGATCATTTTAGCATCTTAGCCAATTCCCAGGAATCTGTATACTTTATTCAAGTCATTTTGATGACGAGTGATTATCATCCGGATAAATGAAAATGGCATCCGCAGAGTTGTTGGTGCTGCAGAATTCGACCGAATGCTTCAGCGATCGCTTCTCTTGGGGTCCAAGCGTTCATTGAATGCTCGTTTATTTGGCTTGCAGCAATGCGTATACGTGGCTAATCGTCCTCTCTTGACTACGCTGGTGCCACAGGTGAAGCCTTTGTTTCTTTCGCCATTTTCCAAAGCTTTTTCGACAACAAATGCACCAGGTACAATTGATTTCAATGAAATTCCATGCTTAAAACGATGTGTAGAAGCTATTAAATGGGAATCTGGCGATAGAAAGTATTTAGAACGTCGATTGAAGAGTTTTGGACGAAATTTTGAAGTGAAATCGATGGCTCAAAGTGCTGGAGTAAGTGCTGCAGAATGGGCATCTGCAACAGCTCAATTTCGTCGTTCATTATTAAGTGATCCAATACAACATTTTAAATCTGAAGAAGAAATGAAAGCTTTCTTTGAGGTATACAACTACTTTGGAATGGAAAATAAATATTTGTGTGATAGGAAGTTCGCAATAAAAACAATTCTGGACCATTGATCTTTTATCCTTTATTTCTAACATTTGCACGTATCAATGGATTTGTTAATGAATTATCTTCTGAAAGTATTGCTTCACTCCAAGAACTAACAGATCTTCGATTGCCTCATACTTGGTTTCCTAAAGCTCGTGCAATGCGACGAAAGATTATTTACCATGGTGGTCCAACAAATAGTGGCAAAACTTATGAAGCTTTACAACGATTAATGCTGGCTGAAAATGGTGGTGGCCTTTACTGTGGTCCATTACGTCTTTTAGCACTAGAAATCTATGAAACACTCAACATGAATGGTGTCTACTGCTCGTTGGTTACTGGGGAAGAAAAGCGTGAAGTTCCCATGTCAACTCACGTATCTTGCACCGTTGAAATGTGCAGTGCAGGTTCTCAATACGATGTGGCTGTAGTTGATGAAATTCAAATGATCGGTGATCCTGATCGTGGCTGGGCTTGGACTCGGTAATTCTATTCTTTTCAATGGTTTTTTACTCTCTGTTATAGTGCTCTATCTTGTCTACAAGCTCAAGAAATCCATGTATGTGGATCTCTAGAAGCTGTTGACCTTGTAATTATTACCTTCTCTAATAACCAGAGTTGATATGTGTAATTAGGTTCGTAAATTTGCTGAAGTTGCTGGTGATGATTTTGAGCTTAAGACGTATGAACGTCGTAGTCCATTATCTATTGAAAAAGCTGCTCTTGGTTCGTATGATAAAATTCGTAAAGGAGATTGCGTTGTGGGCTTTTCTCGTCGTCGTGTATTTCAAATCAAACGTGAAATTGAAATGGCTACGGGGCTTCGATGCTGTATTATTTACGGTCAACTTCCACCTGAAACTCGTTCGCAACAAGCTCGTCTCTTTAATGAGCCTGATAATGGTAAATATCTTAATAAGCAATTAAGAGATTATTTCAATAGGTTATGATGTACTTGTGGCTTCAGATGCTATTGGCATGGGGCTCAATTTAAACATTCATCGAATTGTTTTTGATAGTGTTCTCAAGTTTGATGGTGCTGATATGGTTGATATTAGTTCTTCTCTTGTACACATTTCCCATCAAATCCAATGATTAATGTATAATTCTAGACTAAACAAATTGCTGGTCGTGCAGGTCGATCAGGAAGTGATTATAGCCATGGATTAGCTACAACTTTAGCCCCAGCAGATTTATCATACGTTCAAGGAGCATATCGGGAAGAACCTCGAGCTTTGACTGCTGCTGGTTTATTCCCATCTTCGGAGCAAATGGTTGAGTTTGCCAAGCAAATGCCAGAAACAACAGACCTTGGTCAACTTTTAGTAATTTCATGCATGATTCTACAAGTGTTAACAAGAATTATTGTAGGAAAAATACGTCTCATTAGCTCGTTTAGATGGTGCTTATTTCATGTGCAAATTTGCTGATATTAAACAAGCTGCTGGGCTCTTGACTGAATTTAAAATGGATCTCCAAGAACGCTTTACTTTTTGCATGGCACCTGTGAATCTACGCAATCCACTTTCTCGTAAGATTTTTACCGATTATGCAATGGCACATAGTGAAGGACGTGAAGTACCTTTAGATATCTTTTTACCTCGGGTATATTTCATATTTTTACATATCAACTTATGTAATTTGTAGTTTGCTCCAAAGAATGAACTAGCCTTACGTGATATTGAAATCAAAGCCAAAATTATCGACGTATATCTCTGGTTATCTTACCGATTCCCAGAGACTTTTAAAATGCAAGATCAAGCAATTGAACTCAAATCACGCGTTCTCGAACTCGTTGAAGAAGGTCTAGTCAACGTCACATATAGCAAAGAAAAAACACAAGCCAAACGTGGTGCTTGGAACGAAGATCGCACGAAATTTATTCGTTTTGCCAACTAAACTAGATACAATAGACTCGATTCAATCATTTTCATAGCAATTCTTTATACCATCCATTCTACTGATAAAAAAGCTACAAATTGACCATGAATCGTATAATTCCTAACAGATCTATTGTATCTAGTTTACTCGTACTATCTCAACTCTCTCAAATACACTTATTTCCATCATATTTCATCATTATTAAAGCTTAACTCGTTTTCTTATAAAAGTAAACACCAAATATCATAAATCATATCATTTTTACCATATCATTTATAATGACCAAAGGACATAAATTTAATCATTTTTTACAAAGCTATTGCATTGAAACTACTATAATCAGCTAAACTAAATACAATCCCACTTGATTTACTCATTCAAAGCTCAATTCTTGTTCATTTTTAAGCTTTAATTGTATTGTTAAAAAAGCTACAAAATTATCATGAATCGTATCATTCATTATTATGAGACAAACCCAAGTATCTCATTTGTTCCAGCATACGTTATTGCTTCTGTTTTAAACAATCTAATACTTCTTTCAAATAGTATATTTTAAACTATTTGTATCAAACACTGTTGAAAACACTACAATAAATGTGCTACATCATATCGCAATGAACGACCGTCTACGTCGAAGCCACAGTAAACCCGAGAGTACCGAGTACACGGACGTCTTTATCAATGGAATGCTCTGCCGAGTGCCTCGTGAGTTTGTCGTTGTGAGTCGTCGAACACGAAAGGCAGCAGATCCGAGAATTTTAGCAGTACATCCCAAAGCTCTAGCGAGAACATGTCGAACATCGAGTTTTGACGATTACGCAGGGAATAACAAAGCTCCTCACAGCTTTAACAAGCAATCGAAAGCACAAAACAATAGTTCGTGCAATGGTTCTGTGCCTACGTTGCAGGATTTACGTGATTTTTCAAGTGCTTTGGCTAGTGTTATGTGTCAAGCTTGTCATAATGTCAATGATCGCTGCTCATGTGCAGCAGTAGAACAACGAGAAATGCCTCCTTTACTCACTGCTAGAGAACAAGCTATGCATGGACAGTATTTAATACGTGAATCGTTTGCAAATGGAGCGTATGGAAGAGTACTTTTTATTGACAATGCATTGGATTATTGATATTTGTATCTTTAGGTACATAATGGGGAAGGCTTAGCATCACAAGATAGTGTTGTTGTCAAGATCATACCAAAGTATGTATTACAATCTGCTGAAGAAAAACAAAGTGTCATTCGAGAAGAAGTTATCCATCGCAGCTGCACACATCCCAATATCATTCGATTGATAGACACGTATCAAGATGAAGTACAATCATTTATTGTAGTATTCATTCATTGTGGATGTAGCATGCTCATTTCATTATCTTGGAACGTGCTGAAAATGGTAGTCTTGATAAACACTTTGGACGCCAAGGAATTCCTGAAGTTGAATGCAAACGATTATTTCGTCAATTGATCAGTGCCTTGCAATATTTACATCATCATCGCATTGTTCATCATGATTTAAAGCCACAAAACATTCTTTTGGATGGACAAAACAATCTTAAAGTATGTGATTTCGGAGCTGCACGTGCATACAATAAGAATGAACCTGGTTTACCATTTTCTGGGATTTATGGTACCCCTGGCTATATTGGTACATAATCTTTCTACATCATTCTTTAATATTTGCTTGTAGCTCCTGAATTGCTTTGTGGAATTCCTTACTACACAACTGCAGTTGATATCTTTAGTGCTGGATTGATTCTCTTTGAAGTATATACTCATCTTAATTTTTTGATAATCATGAATAGATGCTATTTGGATATGCTGCATTTTATCCACCAAGTGCATCAGTCACGGCTCCTGTAGAATTTCCAGTGCCTCGACCTCGACAAAAACATCAAATTCATGCAAGCGAAAACGTAAAAGATTTGATTTTGCATCTATTGGAAAAAGACCCAGCACTTCGTTGGACAGCACAAAGAGCATTGGAACATCCATGGTTTAAGTGATTATAATGCACTCATGAGGTATCGATCCATTCCTTTAGTGTATTTGGCAAAGATGAAATGAGCAATTGTACTTGCAATAAGGTACCAACGCATCCAACTATACGTGTAAGTAGTCATAACAAGCAAAGAGCAAAGTAATATCCAAAAAGCTTGGATAAGAGCAGTAGTAGATGTAATATCATGATCCAATACTGGCACTGCTGTAGCTGGAATAGTTTCATGGAGATACCTAATAGCATCATTTAGCTACAAACAACTCTTTTTATATACCAATTGGACAACAAAGTTTCTTTTTCGGCAAATCGATCTTCCATCCAAGCATTAAGAGCATTATCTTCAGTAGGAAGATCTTTAATGGAATATCGATGCAGATAAATATGCATCATTTTCGGCATTGTACCAGCAATTAATTCTGGTTCATTTGCTCGTTTTCCAGGAATACTATCAACAAAACACATTGTCAAATCATAGCTAACATCACATGAGTATAAAACTTGAATAATGTGTACATGGCATCAATTTCAGTGCGAATAAGAGGTACAATATGATTCCATCCTGTTGTTCTTGGATACAATGTAAATTGCCTTGGAGATTTGCCTTGTTTTGCAGCAAATGAATTAGATTTGACAACATTACTTTCACTCAAATCTGTGCCTTCAGGAAAGAGTAAATAGCTTGAATTTGGCGATGCAATTGTCAAACTTTGCAATGCTTGTTTTAAATATACTTGATCATTTTCCCAATGCCGAGTCTACACTTCACATAAATACAATGAAAATCAATCATAAATCTACGAGAAAAATAAACTGAAATGCTTGCATTGCCCATCCAAAGATTGGTACATTCTTTAGTGATTCTTTCAATATAATTTTTAATTGATGCAATCCATGAATTCTTAATCCAAAGCTCCAAAGTAGCATCCAGTCCAATCTTGTTCGATGGTTCGACAACCAAATCGCACGTTCTCCAGACAAGACAGCAGCAATATCCTTTTGAGCTTTTTCAACATTGCTACCATCTTTTAAGTAAATTTGAACTTGAATTCCATGCCACTTTTCAAGCAAAATGGCCGTATTTCCAAGCCACATGCCTTGAATTAACTGCTGAGCAAACACAAACACACGTTGTACACGAGAACCAAGCAAATACAAGGCAAAGAAAGCAGGAGAGATTGCTAGAAACACACCAGAAGCTGCTGTGATCGTCAACGCAGCAATGAAGCCGATGCCCACAGCACTTACACGAACCATATTCTTCTTTGCCACAAATACCACATTTAATCTTGTTGTTAAATGTGGTACTAGTTAGATGATCCTGTACATGAAGAACACGAAGAAAAGAGCTTTAAACATGGATCTATGCGTGTAGATCAATGATAGATGAGCTGTAGAAGCTATATGCTTGTGATATACATCGTTGAATCGCTGAAAAAGGACGGAAAAAGCGATTTATTTAGCGAAAACTACAAGATCTCGATCAAAATGAAGTTTTCTTGCCCATCCCCATGCTTGTAGCAACATGTTCTTGCTTGCAGATGGACGTATGTCTTCCTTGCAGAAGGAAAAGCACGTGGACGTATCCGGACTTGAATTGTGTGGTGTTCATTTTCGATCATTTCAAGTACCGATGAAGCGAGAAGAGAAGAAGAATAGTACGCGATTAACAATGGTATTTCTTGGGCTAATTGTGATCGGTCTTGGCAATAAGAGTACGTTTTCTTTACGTGATATCATGTATTGATGTTTTCTAGTCTTTCAGAAGCTTCAGACGATCCCAATGCACAATTATCCCAACTTTATCAATCTTTTATGCACATTTGTCTATGTACGTAAATGCTACATTCTTTTCTTGTTAATTGGATTATAGATTCCTTTAAGCTTTGCATACATCATTCCAATGATCAAATATGGCAATGCTATTACGTGGGATCAGCAAAATATCCCCAAGAAGAAATTTGCTGTCATGGGAGCTTTGGACAGTGTTGCTGGTATTGAGTAGAATAACTATGTAAAAGCTTAATTTGTTGTAGGTATTTTACAAATCTTTGCTGCTACTTATCTTGGTGGCTCGTTGCTTATACTTTTGGGTCAAGCAGCTATTCCAGTGTCGATGGTCATCTCGAAATTATTACTCAAAGCTTCGTATTCCATGTTTCAATACATTGGGGCTCTTGTAGTCACTGCGGGATTACTCATTGTACTTGGACCATCAATGCAATCATCAAGTGGTAGTGGTCATGATACTGTTATTTGGTCTGCAGTTATGATTGCTAGTTGTATTCCAATGTGTCTATCGTCGGTGTATAAAGAAATTGCTCTTGGAGAAGCAGAACTTGATGTTGTATATCTGAATGGATGGATTGCAGTATTTCAATTTCTTTTATCGATTCCATTAGCTTTTCCTGCAGCTGCAATTAGTTCTCCACCAGTAGCACCGAAAGATTTGATGAATAATTTATATGATGGCATGAAATGTTACCTTGGTGAAAATACGATTGTTCACACCGAACATCCTGATGATTGTGAAAAAGCAACGTTGTATGTGACGATCTATATGCTTTTCAATGTGTTGTACAATATTTTGATCATTCTCATGCTAAAATTTGGAAGTGCCAATATTCTTTGGCTTGCAATGACGATCATGGTACCGTTGGGCAACGTAGCTTTTACATTTTCATTTATGCCTGAACATCAGCCCCTTCATACTACAGATATCATTGGGTTAGTGGTAATCATGCTTGGTCTCTTTGTCTATCGCTTCCTTGGGGATCTTCTTGAAGCTCGTCGTCGTAGTCGGGCACCGTCAGATCTCAAGGAATCGCTCATGTCGGACTTTTAATGCAGTAATATTAACGAGCTTTAACCAGTTTTTGGATTACACTTTTGAGACCCATCCACATCAGCCACCGATTGAGGACTTGTGGAATTTAAACTCACGAGTTCTCCATGAGCACTTACAAGTAATGAACTTAACCGTACATGCGCACTCACATCATTTATGTGCGTTTGAGCTTGTAATAATGCATTCATGTTGGCTACAAAGTACAGTTAGTCGTAATGGTAAAAATTCTGCATGTACATTTCGTGTCATAAGCTTCCGAGTCACTTGATTCCGGACTGTGTTCTTCATCATCTTCAAAATCTTCATCTTTCCATGATTGACTATCTGTACATTCGGGATTAAATCGACCTCCAAACCATCGAAATAAAGGCTTTCGACAGTGGGGTACAAGCACTTTTTCAATCAACCCCACACTCACAAGAACGTTGGCAATATCATACAGCCGACGGATTTTAGCTACAAGAAATGAATGAGCTAATATAATATTGTAGATGAGTTTACTTTTAAGGACGTTGCCACCAATATCACCATGGGGATCATCCCGTTCAATCAGTTCCTTTGCTGCCATGTCCAGTGGAATGATCACACGTTCTTTGTCGAGAAATAGTTTAACAAAGAGTTGGCTCAATTGTGCTAATGATTTCCCCCTCCGTCGAGATTTATAATCAAGTCCAGAATTATCTTCAGGGGATTCTTCAGGTTCTGTAGCATAACGTGCCTAAAAGCATATCCTGAATACAATAGAGTACAATGAGATAATCTACCTTCATTTCTTGAATTGTTGTAGGCAATGCTTTAAGACCATGCCAATTGTACAAGTTTTTACGTTTGCGACTAACTATATGAATACTTTCAAGAATGTTGACAATATCGTAAATGCGTCGTCGCTCAACACCTACAATAATAATTAAAATGATGTAATGTTGCAAGAAAGCATTACCAAGTTTGTTTGCGGCAATATCAAGGCAAACTTCATCAACTTGGTCATTGCAATAAAGTCGTAAAAAGCTACAAATGCAATATCAATCTCCAATCCGTCAAAATCTCAACTTACTTTTCACACAAGAGTCCAAGGGACTTTTCTTTACGGCTATACGATGGATTTGATGCTAAATGCATTTGATCTTCCATCGAAAACGTCATATCTGTCATAAAGCGATACTTGGTACAACTACTTTCATCGTCTTCAGGTGTTCGTGGTCTTTTTTCGCATTTCGCGCCATTATTTTCAACCGTGAATCTTCCACTTCGAATGTTATCTCGTATAAACTGTGCATCAAACACTTGATCCGGTTCTTGTTTAATTGCATCCAATGGTGTTTTCATCTTTTTCTCGCTACTCGGTTGAAGCGCTTTTTTCATACAAACTCGTGGTTTGACATCAATACTATGTCTTCTCATCTTCTTATTATTCTCATCTTGACCTTGTTCTTTTCTTTTCACGCGTATTTTTCGTACTTTTTTCATTTCTTCTTGTTGTTGTTGCGTTAATCGCTCCTGAGCTTCTTTCGTCGAATTCATAAACAAAATCATCATTGTCTCGGCTGCTGCACAACGTACAGGGCTTGCATCTCTCTATATCCATACTTATACAGGGATTTCTTCATCTATTTACCTCAGTACGAGCTTCGTCTCCTCGAGGCCGTCGGTCGGTCGCCATCTTCACTATTGCGTGTCGTCCAAATTTCAACTGACCTGACAAATTTTATATTTGCAATTTGATTTGATTTGATTAAAGTATATGAAAGATCTCACCAATCACAAGCTAGTTTCAAATGTATACAAATCTCAAGATATTTAGCAAAACCGTTGGGCGCGCCAAAAAAATATTTTTATTTTAACATAAAAATATCACACTTTTTTTACCAATTTATTTTATTATTATGACAGTATACAAAATTCAAATATAGTTGAAATGTGCTTGTAACGAGGATAAACTCGTACAAGATCAGATGATGGGTAAAGGTTTTCCACGTGAAATATTTTAATTTACACAACTGGCAAGCGATGCAAGAAGATTGCAATAAAACTATAAAAGAGATTAAATGGGATTGTAAAAGGTAGAATTGAATAAACGAATGGATATGTAGATGTTTTGTTTTTAAAAGGCTTGGAAGAAAGAGTATGAAAAATATATGAAATAGGGAGGAATCGATGGTACCCATTAACATCGTTTTTTTTGGGTGCATTGAACATTTGGTGATTATAGTACTAGAACACAATATAAAGAATGAAAAGAATGATAAGTTCGAGTGAATATATAGGAATAGTATGTAGCTAGAATAAAAATTCTTGCAATACCAACCACGACTTGATATTATATTGTCAGGACGAGATAACCGAGTACAATATTACTCACATGTGAAAAAACATATTTCTCACATTACAATTTTATTCGGATATCCGGATAATAAAAAAGCGGATCGTTTGCGATGGCGAAGGAAGTAAGCAACTTTAGATGAGAATTGCATGAACATTACATGAGAATTCAATGGAAATGGAGTGAGAATAGAATGTCTAAATGTTGTTATGTGTAGGGGCTTTTGGACGAGTCGGATACAAGCTCAGATGAAGAATATCGACGTGTTAAACGAAAAAGACGACGTCTTGTACAAGAAATTACAAGTTTAACATGGAATTGTCCTCGATGCACGTATTTAAATGAAAATGATCAAAGCCATTGTGAAATGTGCTCAATTAAACGACCTTCTCAAAGAGTGAAGGTAGAGAAGAAGATAAAGAAAAAGATTGAGAATATAGACAAGAAATATGAAAGAAAAGTTGTCCCAAAACTACAAACAACAAGCAAAGTTCCTGTTGTAAAAAAATGGGCTTGTGGTGCTTGTACATTGGAAAATTGTGAAAATATCAAGAAATGTGATGCTTGTGGTGCTTTACGTGAACCAGAACATTGTGATGCTATTGAAATTGATGATGATGATGACAAGAATATTACTTCAAATCAACAATTATGGAATGATAAATACCATCCATCGTCCATGCATGACCTTTGTGTTCATCCAAAGAAATCACAAGAAGTGGTTGATTGGCTTCAAAAACATACTCAACGATACTCTTTTGACCAGCAAAGAATATTGTTTTTATGTGGACCTCCTGGTGTGGGAAAGTCGACTATGGTACACTCTGCAGCTGCAAAATTGGGGTTAGAAATTAAACAGTGGAAAGATACAAGTGGTGTCGTTCCTCTTGGTTCAAAATCTCGTAATTCTTCGCTATTCCAAGACTTTACTTCATTTTTGGAATGTTCGCAGCGTTATTCAAGTTTAAACTTTGGTACAACCAAAAACAAAAATCAAATAGTTCTCGTCGAAGAGTGGCCGTCATTTCATGAACAACATCGTCTTGATATACAACATTTATTACAACATCGTTTGGCCTCGAACGATCATCAATATCCTATTGTTATCGTTTACAGCGATGTACATGAAAACAAAGTGACCACAACTTCTCTTGGTGCAGTGTTTTCTCAAGAAGTTGTCACGTCGCGATTATCTCATATAATTCATTGCAATCCTGTAGCTCCAGGTACATTATCTACTCTTCTTCCCTCTAAGTTGAAATAGGACTCATGAAAAAGTATTTAAACCGTATTGCTTTAAAGGAAAAGATTTGTCTAACATCATCCCAATTGCGGTCAATTATTGAACAAAGTCATGGTGATCTTCGACATGCCATGAATACTCTTCAACTTCAAGTTAACTCAACTCATGACAACACACGTGATTCATTTCCTTCCGATTTCCATTTAATCGGTCGTGTATTGTACCCCAAAGGTTATCTTTCCATGATTTCTTTACCAAATCTCATTGTTAGATCATCATGGTGATGAAATACTGAAAGAATGTGCCCTTGAAAGTAGTCATATCCTCGCTACCGTTCACCACAATTGCATTGATTGTTTTACTGAAATTGATGATCTTTACCAAGCTCTTGACAACTTTAGTTTCAATGACACTCTTCTCCAAAGTGCATTTAAAGATCGTTCCAACTCCATGGTAATCTTATCCATCAAAATTTTAGCTAACATCAACATAGTATTATCAACACACGCAACAGCTCAGTCAATCCCTCACAGAACGAAGCATTAAATGCTCAAATCTTCATCCAAATCGTCAAAGCTTCCGTCCAATTTCCCGTGCTACCATGTATCAAGTTGATACAACAGCTAAACATATCAAGAGCCATGCCCAAGCAGCTTTTCATCTCCAACATAATGGTACAAATGAATTCTATCTTTCATATCTAATTACTTGTAGGTGCAGCTTTACATCGAGATATTGTACCCTACCAAAAGTACCTTGGTCAGGAAGCCATGGTAGTCGACACCAAAATTGAGACAGACGATGAAATCGACGATTTTAGTGATATGGACTCAAATTGATTCTGTCCATCGCTGCCTCTTGCACCCAGCTTTAGTATCTCTAAAGCAATAAAGGGTCATAGAAAAGTACTTTGAAGGCAGCTGGAGGCTGATTCCTTTTTGTCGCGAGTCTGAACTGATGGGATGCCCCGTCACGTCAAGCAGTGGGATGATAAAAAAGCAGATTAAATAGGTACTTAAATAGGTTATCTAGAGGCCATCAAAATTGACTTCAGTGTACACCCGTCTTCTAGCAGGGCGTTCATTGTCATAAAGTCGTCGAACTTTGCTTGTTGGGGACTCTAATGATGGAAGCACAACTTGAGGCTGAATGATGCTGAATTGAGTCCGTCGTAGCATACCACTTGTGCTTGACGGAGTTGGAAGACTTTCACATGAACGTCGTTTAACACCGACACGAGATTCATGTTTCCATTCAAGAAATTCTTTGATTTTTGCATCAATTTTAGGACGAAGTAGACATACATCAGCATGCATTTCGGAACTTTGTAAAGTTTGCACACTTGTTAACTTTTGAAGAAAAGTATTAAGACATAGCAGCTTTTCACCAGCTACAGGATCCAAACACCCTTTTAAACCAACGAGTAATGGAGCTAACCAGCATTCTTGTGCACATGCTGCCGACGATGCCAAAGCATGCAAATCATCATATAATGCAACAAAATCAGCGTGTAATTTATACACATACCAAAGCCCAGCTTGCTGACTTCGTACACAAACAACATAACGTTCCTGAACACCTCCAATGCACGAGGTCACTGACGCTAACATGCCTTTCATCTTGAGGTACACACCCATGTACATGCGATGCAAAAATTCGACTGCTCAAATCCCCCTGTGAACCATTTTTTAGCGACATTTTTCTACCTTGACGTGTGTCACGGAAATGGTGTAAGAACCATCACCGAGCCTCTTCTTTTGTTGAAAAGATTGTAGTAAATTATGTTCCAAGATTATATTTTGAGATGGATGAAGGTGTATATCGATGTAGTAGTTTTTACATCCAAGAAAAATCTTGTTTTCTTTTGATTTGATGTGATTTCCATATATGTATCATAATATATAAAAAAATGGTGAAATAAAGAGAATAGTGAGTATTTAGAGATAGGAATAGATATAATGAAAGAAATAGATCAAGATAGAATGAATTGAATAAACAAAAGAAGTAAAAGAACAAGGGATTTCATATAAAATTGATAAAATATGTGATAACACTAATTAAGAACGTAACAGTAACCCTGTATGATGATAGAAAAGTGTGCAATTTCTACCCACAGCCGTTCGTTGGCGGGTTTAATACAAATTTCAAGTTTAATTAGAGTTATCCCCAATCCCTAATCATTGGAAATATGTCCTACTTCTAGTCGTATGGGCAGTTTTTATTGGTTGATTGACAGACATTATCATGTCAATTTGACTGAACACATGCACGTAAAGAAAGTAAAAGCATCAATTAAATGAAATGAGAGGATGGGTGGGGAAGAATATAATACTTTTAGTATATAGATGACATAGGTGGGATGTAAGAACTTGGATTGTCAATTGCTCGGTTGAAAAGATGCGGAAAAAGTGACCAGACCATATCGTGAAGGCTCAACCATCTGATCAATAGGCTGAGTCAGTAATTAAATACATACTTTATTACAAAATTGTATGTAACATTAATTTTTAGATATTATTATTGGACCAATTGGTTGATGGAACATCCAACTTGTCAGCACCAGACCAATCTCTTGTTTGTGGATCATCTTGTTGAAGTTGCCATTGTAGATTCTTGACATGAAAGGTACTACTCCATGACACAATCTCAATTTCATTTAACTTTATACAAAATTATTGTTGGGTGGGGATGAATTGGGATGTCTTGGAGCAAACGTAGTATCTACATGAAACATAATTATGATCGAGTTATCCACTGTCTATATTCGCAATTGTAAATAGATAATATTTAACTTTCTGTGCTACTTGATGGGCGGAAAATTATGATTCTTACAACTTTAAATCAAGTTGCAGTCGTGTATTATAAGTAGCCATTTTAAACTTGTTTTTAGTCATTTATTAAAAGGGATCATAGGAGCAATTCAAAATACATTCAAATATATTGCAAAGATTGTAGACACTATAAATTGTGTTTTAAATCATTCAAACCCACCAAGAGAAAACTGAAGAGTGTATCCATCACACAGAAGACATGACAAATTCAAAGGAAAACTTTGCTGATTAGAGATAACTCTTAATGTGTAAGCAGTTAAAAATCCACTCGATTACATGCAATCATAGATTGTACACGATTAGTTCATACGTTCATCCTTCCACACTTGGTATAATCATCCCTCTCTTCCGACTACTTAGTCATGTGAAATAGGTTTATTAGATAACATCAACATTACTTTTCACGTGCATTATTTCTGTCGTTTGCATCAATGACAACCTTCCTC
>JNBS01002157.1:0-12997 GCA_002081575.1 Thraustotheca clavata | reverse complement strand
TAAAGCAAATCAAAAGCTCATCAAGACATATTTGCAAAAGTGGATTACAATGTTTCTTCGACGGCTGGATGCTTAATTATGGATCCAAAATTGTGATTTCAATGTTTTTGTCGTAAGATACAATGGCAGGGTACAATTGCCAATTGTGATGATTAAAAATGCCTTTAAATGCAACACCCATATCGATATCATTGCGAAGAAATCGTATTGTACCATGAACATCATCCCAAATACTTGACAAAACATCACCCGATTTCAATTTACTGGCGAAAGGACTATCATCATGATCTCGAGAACATAATGTGCCTTTACGAATGTTCATGTACCATCCAGTGTGGTTAAAGAAGAAGACTTTGGGATGTTTATTGATCGGATCCCGCCAAAAATTTGGTTCATGTGTAAAGCCGATAGCAATTGTATTGACATATTTGTTCTTGGGAAGAGTAATTTGCACTGCAAAGCGTTTAGCTGTACAAGTACCAACAACCACGTTCCATCCAGCTTGAGTTGTGTAGATAGAATGAGCATTATTACGTATGAATGCATAAGGACCACATCGATCCAAGTCCCATTGAAATTTAGTATGAGGAATTTCAATAAATTTGTCTTTGGGTACAAGAGTAATGGGATCTTCAGCTTTTAATCGTTTATTCACTTGCTTGGATGATGTACCAACAACTCTTTTCTTGATAGAACCATTGGAAATAGTAGGAAGGAGAGTGTCAATGGAATTTTGACGTTTATCAAGCATTGTGTATTGTTTATTGAGTTCTTCTTGTTGTCTTTCAATGAGTTGATGCACATGATCAAATTGTTTGATTAATTGATCCATTGAGGCTTGTTGAGCTTGCTGAATATTAACCAAATCTTTCTGATGATTGCGAATTGTCTTCTTGGATGCTATACACTCTTGACGAATGCTTTTAATCATTTCTACAATCGGATCCTCTTGATGTAAAATGCTTTCTTCCTTGATGTTTTCTTGTTTTGGGTCATTTTCATTGCTTTTTACATCACTTTGATCGTGAAAACTTGCTGAAGCTGCGTCGCATGCTGAAGTAGCTTGATTTAAAGAAGAAAGCTCTGGAAGAGACTTAGAGAGAAGAGATTCTTCAGTAGTACCGACAAGACGGACGTCTGCCGATAAAAGCGCGGCCATCAGTGATTTAACACTTGTGATAACATGGTATAGAGTGTCATAACACTATTTCTAACGTATTTGTTATAACAACTTTGATAACATGGTAGAGAGCATCACAACACTTGTTATACAGTTAGATCAAATGATTGCTGAAATGAACAGATAATTGCTTATATGGGCATCAATTTGATTTTGACGCCACGATCATACGATACAAGAGCAGGATAGAGTTGTGATTCATGAATATCCGAGTATGCAATGCCAAGATGATTGCCATTGCGAAGGAATCGAATTGTTTTCATCGTACGATCAAAAACAACAGTCAAAATATCACCTGATTTAAATGCTGGACCAAATGAAGCATTGTCATGGCCATCACGAGAGCATAATGTGCCTCGACGAACATTAATGTAATATCCCGATTTCCAAAAGTCAAATACTTGCATATCAGGCGTAGGTTCATGATAAAACTCTGGTTCACATGTAAATCCAATAGCAATTGTGTTGGTGTATTTGGACTTTGGAAAATGAAGATGAACATCAAACGTCTCAATCATATCTTCTGCAATGACTACATTCCAGCCATAACCATTAGTTAGGACTGTACGTCCATTATCAGTGATCGAAGTGAATTGACCAGCACGAGAAGCATCCCAAAGCGTTGGTACACTCTTTTCATCATCGTCACTTAAAATTTCTTGTTTGATTTGTTTGGTGCGAGTTGATCTTGTTGGAAGTACTCGTTTTCTTGGGGATTTGAACAATGACATGGTGGATTTTGTGCCTTTGGGTGTTGATAGATTGTATTTAGCAGCAAGGACAGCATCTAGATGTTCATTTTGTGCTTCAAGACGTTCATATTGTTGATTCAATGTCTTAATTTGTTGTTGAAAAAGTTGTTGCATTTGGACTAGATTATCTTCCAATGCTTTAAATTGTTGCACTTGGAGTTCTTGCATTTCAACAAGTTGCCGTTGGTGTACTCGAATAACACGTTGCCCTTCTTCAATCTCCTTCTTTAAATCTTGTAATGCTTGTACATCTTCTTCTATCTTGATATTTTCCGATGCATCTACGCTTGGTTGACAATAGCTCCCTTCTTCCATTGTTAAAAATAAGATATCACAACTGATTTCATACAAACTTCAAGTCAAACGCTCCAACGTTCATATCCCATTAATATTTTTCACTTAAGGTCTTTAAACACATCTACTTATTCAATCTCTATCATATAACACAATGCATTATCTACTATCATCTAAACCTCTTTCCATCACAAGAAACAATTCATGATACTCCACCAGACTCAGAGTCATAAATCCATTGTCTAAAAACACCCAACTACTGAAGCGTGTACCAATAAAAGTATTCAATCTCATCGTTCAAATTATCATTCCTATAACTAAAACAATTTCACTCTCTTTGCAAACTTAATGCATTATCTGGCATCAATGCAAGCTCTTTCATTACGAGAAAACGATAATAATACTTAATGATTCAAACCGATATATTACAGTCTAAAAACACGCAACTAGACCTATGGTCTTACTCAAAATTACTTTAAAGAAACAATTCGATCGTTGAATCGATCCTTCTTAAAGCTACAATAGCTACCTTTCTTTGACAATCTCATGTATCATCTAGTATCTACTAATGATCGTTGTATAAGGTGAAATGATGATGTTGATTACACCATACTCAAAGTGATAAGCTATAGTCTAAAAACACGCAATTTAGCGCCATGACCACGAGAGCAGCGGCGCGAGCAGCGGCAAATTGGACGGAATTATCATCAAATCTCTTGTCTTTAGAGCTATGGGACGTGCCTGAAGAGATAATGAGTGATGTGTACTCTTTACTTGTGAAAGGATTACCTACTCCTGGTGCAGAAGAAGGCTTTGATTACTTGCGAGATGTGTCGTACGATGCATTGAAAGCACTTGGAGATGCCTTTGAGAAAGCACGTACATTGACACAAGAAGAACCAGATATGACAAAGCAATTTTGGCAATGTTTAATTGCTAATGTAAGTGAGAATCGTGTTGAAAATGATGAAGATGAAGAACGAGAACATGCTAGCCATCGCAATTTGATTGTAGCATTGCATTTGATCATTTCTCATGCACTTTTAATGGATAAATCAGTAGCTGGCATTATACCAACAATTGAAGCATTGGAAATTGGATTAATGGCTGCCAATGTGTACTTGTTGTGGCTACATATTCCTGGAGGAACTGCTTTTGGAGTTTTTGTACCATATTTGTACAGAGAAGTCTTGCAACTTTTACATTCATGGGCTTCTATTATGTATTCTCCAGATGAACAAGTGACAGATCCACAAGTACAAAGACAACATAAACGTAAAAAGCATCCAAGTCGAAGGCCACCTGTACATTCACCTACACTGGCATCCTCTGGACAATTAGTTTTAAATACGCTATTATCTACTGCTTCAAACGTTCCATTACAACATGATTCAATTGCACCAACTATTGATATATTAATTGGCATGGCGAATTTAATGTTATTACAAGAATCGTCAACTTCAGAAGTGGCTGAAATTTTACAAGCAATATCTCATCATCAAAGCCATGATGCTATTCAAGTTGTTTTGGGTCGTTTGATTCTTGGTGTTGTTTTAAGACAAAATACTCTACCTGCAGGCCCTTGGGAAGCTCAAAAACAAATATTACTTTATCATTCATGGGCACTTGAAATGATTGATTCACTCTTATCTAGTTTGTCTGCACGACAAGTATCTGAAGAAAGCATCAGTGACAATGGTATGACAAAAGAATTTCTCTATATGTTACTGAGACTTTCTTAGAGATTATTCTGATTGTATTACAACAAATGTGCCTTCGAATTCCTGACAAAAGTGAAGACCGAAAAAAAGTATGTGCTGCAATATTACATCTTGTTCGACAATTTTTACAGTCACCAGAATTGCATTCAGCTTTCTTAATGTTCTTGGACAGCTATTCCCGCAATGAAAAAGTTAAATTTCGCCAATTTGCTGTTGAAATACTTACAGAATTAATGATGGATGAAAGAACCATTGCAATGGAAGAAGATATGGAAAATTTAAAAGGCTTGTATCCTATTTTTTATATTTTATGCCAACGCACTTACGATCGTGTTTCAATGGTTCGAACTAAAGCTCTTTCTGGCATTGCTTCGCTTATCGCTCAAACCCAAATTGTAAATACACCATTATCACAAGCTGTACATATTCTTTTAAATTCAACAAAGAAAATTCAACAAGCGTCATTTGCAACATTGGCAATTAACCCAGAAGAATTTACAATTGCCAAGCAGCTCTTAATGCTTTGTAGAATTCGTCTTTTGGACGAAAAAACATTTGTACGCAAAGCAGCATTGCAAAATCTTGAAGCATTAATGCTCTTGGATTTAAATACCGATGTGCTCAGTGATATTCACGGCCGATGTGCCGATCCATCAATTATCGTACGAAAGCAAGCCATGCAAACTCTTACCGCTCTATTGACCGCTTCACCTCAAAACAGAGACGTACAAGTAACATGGAACCTTGGTGTATTGCCACTTGTGTTGGATGCTGAAGCTGGTGTTCAGGTACACGTCAATAAATGTAAGATTGCTAACTTTCATTCTAGACTAGTTGTTTGGGCCATGTTGAAAGAATTCTCATTGATCGGTATGTACAAAATTGAATATTCATATACCTAATATCACAAATAGTTTGATTTCTTACCCTGTTAAGCATGATTCGGATCCATTTGTTAGAAGCATTTATGCACAGCTTTCCCATCTTGATAGCTTATTGATTCGCTTTTTTCAAAAAGCTATTCGTTTGTTAGTACGTCGTGGTGATGTTGCTATTGAATCGCTTGTAAAAAATGCGATTAGTGCAATTAACAGTGGTGATACTCTAAAATGGACTGTGAGCTGGGTTGTTTTGGATGAATTGGCTCCTCGAGGAATTTCAAGCAGTGAAGCTAAAATTGTTGAGCGATGCTGGGAGAATGCAACCAAATCGATTGATGATGAAGATGAAAATGTGATTCGAATCCTTCGTGTCGTTTGTCAAGTTGCTTCCAAATTGTCATCGGCCAAAAATGCAGAGGTTTGTACTTTAACTTGATATTTTCTCATTGTATGTAGCTTGCATCTGGGCTACATACTGCATTGCATGCTTTCTCTTACCCAAGCAACTTAATTCCTGTTGCAATTCAAGGACTCAACAGTATTGCTACTACTCACAGAAATTCAAAATTTAGTTCATGGAGAAGTACACTTGGTCAAGAATGTGAAAATGTACTCAGTCGTATTGTGTCTTCGTCATCAATGATACAATCTGATGTTAGTACAATTGAAAGAGCTTTAGAGACTATTGGAGATATTATCATTCTTGATCTGGATGATACATCAAATCGTTTATCCCAAAGTCAAATTCAACTTATTCAAAATTTTGTACTTCTTCGATTATCTCCAAGTGCTCCTGAGACTCCTAGTGCTATTCGGGCATGTGGCTTTATCGCTATTGGAAAAGCTTGCCTTCTTGATGAGGTAAGATGAATGTTTAAAGTTGATATTAATCTTTTTCATAGCAATTGGCAAAGAAGTGCATTGCTTTATTCATTCGTGAATTGCAAACTTCACCTATCGAAGCTATTCGATCCAATATTTTGCTTGTACTTGGAGATCTCTGTTCTCGATTTACTTCTGTGGTTGATGTATATGTACCTACCATAGCTGCATCTATGCTTGATCCAAGTCATCTT
The DNA here is from genome assembly GCA_002081575.1 of Thraustotheca clavata. NCBI lineage: Eukaryota > Oomycota > Saprolegniomycetes > Saprolegniales > Achlyaceae > Thraustotheca > Thraustotheca clavata. Next base: position 7,093 of record JNBS01002157.1, on the reverse strand, counting down.
GTTCGTCGCAATACACTACTTCTCTTTTCTCAATTGCTTTTACAAGATTATGTCAAGTGGAAAGACTCTTTATTGCACTACTTTTTACGAACTCTTGTGGACAAAAATGAAGAAATGATATCATTAGCAGAACACATTTTATCTGGTCCATTGCTATTGAAAACTCCATCACTATTTACCATGAAGTTTGTCGAAACAATATTTGTCTTTAACAATCTTACAACTACAAGTCTTACAGGCATCATAGCACCAGCAGCTCTTAAACGATTAAGTTTACCTGGTAATCCCAACTTTCCAAAGCGTCTTGTAATTTATCGCTTTCTTTTAAATCACATGCGAGATGAACAAAAGCTTCAAGTGTCCATGAAACTCGTGACTGAAGTCTTAGAAGAAGTTGTCGAAGGCAAATTAGAATTGACTTCTGATCCAAAAGAAATACGTGAAGACTCGGTCGAAATGGTACTACAAGATGCATTGATTTTACTAAGCAGTCCTGAAATCAAACTTTCATTGACTAAAGATAAAGAAATCTTGGATGATGGTGAAGGGGATACAGCTCAAGTAATGCAAGCAGCTAAACGTAATTTACTTTCAAAAATGTCCAAGAAAAACTTTCTTGAAAATGTGGTGCCCGTCATGATTGCTTTAAAACATAAACTCCAAGCTAAACGAAGCCCAGTGATGCGGTATCTCATGCATTGTATCAAGGAATTATTTTCCTTTTACAAGACAGAAATCACTGAAATCCTTGGTGCAGATCCTCAAATGGCCAAGGAAATTCTTTATGATTTACGACAATATGATCAAAATAAACAACGTCGACCAGGTTCACCAGCTTCACGTCGTCTATCAAGTTTATCTGCACGTAAACTCATGACACCATTGACACGAATTCAACGAGAACATACTGCATTGTCCATTTCATATTCTGATATTCCTCCAAAGCGTAAATTCTGTTGATGATTATCTTATTAATGTTGCAATAGGTCCTACAATTGATTCATCTGATGAAGAAGAAACCAAAGAGAATAATACAGAACCAATTGAGAATCCATCACCACCAAAAAGTGCTTGGAAAGTAGTTGTGGAATCACCATTTATCCAACAAACTCGTGTGCCAGTTCCTCAGGTACTATTTCTTGGTAAAAAATTAACTTTAAGCGTTGCAATAGACTGCTCAAACCCTTGCATTTTCTGATGTATCTTCAGACTCTAGCGATGATGCTTTTGAAGAAACTAAAGTAGATCATGTTCAAATCCGAACAAAGAAGAAAAAAAGATAAAGCATAATAAGAATGATGGACATCATTGTTGTCGTACTTGGATGGTGGCACAAGACTCATGTTCATGAACGCTTCTCGATGCAAATTCAGCTTGCAGACACAGTGTTAAAGCTCAAAGAAGACATTGCAGAGCATCTAGAGCGAGTTCTTCATACTTCTAATGTCTTTCATCCCGAGCATCTTCTTCTTGTTGTCCAAGGACGTGTAGCATGTGATTCCGATTCTCTTGGACGAGCTTTGTTAGATGCACGATTAGTTATGTGTGCATTGGATCTACCTACAGAAGAAAAGAATGATCAAAAGCTAGCTCAATTATTTGCAATGGGTTTTCCCGTTGATTCTGCCAAGAATGCGTTGGAAGAATGTAAAGATAATGTTGAAAATGCGATTATTTTCTTGACAGAAGGAAGAAAACCACGTCGAAATGAGAATGGAATCGTTCAAAGCTTGGCAAATACAGCAATGAAGCAGCCTTATCTTCTTTGGCATGTTATTCAACGCACTCCTCTTGATTCTTTACACTCTTTATCTTCTCAAGATATTTCAATGCATCTACAAGAAGAAGAAGATGATGAAGAGGAGGATAATACTATCCTTTTAGACAATGAAGAAGAGGAATCCAAGCAAGATGAATCGATTCTTCTACGTGTACGCTTATCATATCTTCATCATTTTCAGCCGTTCTCATTGTTTTTTAGCTTCAATCGCTTGGTTTTTCACGGGAACAAGCACATGAAGCTCTTCTTACATGCGATCACAACGAAGAAGCTGCTGCTAATTACCTCCTCGACTCAATTATGTAGAGAAATCTTCATTTAATGAGGTACTATGAGTTTGGTAGAGATTAAGAAGATGAAAATGAATATTAAAATTTAAGAGTATACAGTTTTCAAGTATAAAATTACGATGAAGAGTGGGTGGAGAAGAAGCCGAAGTCGAGAAAGAAGACGTAGTAGAAGCAGAGAAGGAAATAAGAGAAGGAAATATGAGAATAGAGACTTGGAAAGCAATTGGAATGAACAGAAGAAGGCTCAGTACGATGAAGGACCAAGAAAAAGTAGATTTGAGGCGGAAACAAGACAAATTGAACCAACATCGAGTTTAATGTTGAAAGGATTGCCATTTACATTGACAAATGCTGAAGTAAGATGGTATTTATCATTGTAAAACTCATTTGATGTAGCTTATCCAACTTTTGGCTCCATTTGGACCACAATATGTGCGTATTATCACAAATAAGGTTGAAGATCAAGAAGGAAAATCATCATAATGAATCAATAGGCAACGGGAGAAAGTCGAGGATTTGCATTTGTAGACTTTGATTCGATTGAAAGTGCAAAATATGTCGTACAATATTATGCCAAAGAGCCTCTTGTGATTTATGATCGACTTATTGCGATCGGGTACTCGGAAACAGCAAAAAACAAAGTTGTAAATCCTCAACCTGTTCGTTGTGACTGGCTTTGTGAAATGGTATTAAAGTCTTCTTGAGCAATTTCTGTCATTATATCTAGTGTCAAGTGTCTAATTTTGCTAAAAGAATGGCATGCTTTAAATGTGGATATCCAAAGACTGAAAATGCAATTCAAGTGCCACAAGGCATGGATATGCAAGTTGGAGGCACACCTTCCCATATTCTTGTTGTACGTTCATTGCCACCTACAGCTACAGAAACAGAAGTAAACTTATTACTATGAAAAATTGTTTAATTTTCATGTAGCTTACGCACATGTTTGTCAACTTTGCAGGGCTTAAAGAAGTCAGGTTGGTACGCGATCGATTGACCAACATCTCACGCGGATTTGGCTTTGTCGAGTTTGAATCTGTTGATGTTCGTATTGGCATCGCGTCCATTTTTGGTCCAAGTCTCTCATCTTGTTTTGCAGCTTTCGACGGCGGCCCTTAATTCGATGGGATCGGAATTTTTCTTCCTCGGCACTACATTACGACTTGCGTACGCTCAAGAATCAAGTCAAATGGCTCCTCGTGCTCTTGGTATTTCCATTGCTTTAATTCCTCTAGATTTATGCTATTTAGACATGGTTGGAGGTAGTGTACATGCTCTACAAATTGCTGCAATGGAGCAAGCACAATGGAGTATGTCAAATCCTTATGTGACTCCAGTTAGTATTGTTTTGATTGAAATTATATTAATTATTATGTAGACTACTGCACAAGAAAGTGATGTGAATGCATTGTTGGACAGTGCTGCTGCTGCAATTAAAATACCAAAAACACCAAGAAAGCAATGGCCACCATTGTTTGAAGAAGCTGGTGGCAGCTTTGTCTTTACAAGTGAAAATGGTATTATCTTTTAGTTTACTTTATTTACTTTTGGTTAGGATTGTATTATGATGCAGAAAGCATGTTTTACTATGATCCATCATCCAAAACTTATTACAATAGCTATACTGGTGTATACTATTTGTACAATGGCAAATCGTTTGATGAATTTGTGCCTCCACCACCAGTAGATGATGCTACAGTTGCTAAACAAGAAGCAGCACCAAAGAAGAAATCATCCAAGGCTAGAAACATCAATATTTCTTTTGGAATTAAAGCATCAGCGTATGCCTTATATGGTTATCTATCACTAAAAAAGAATTTTTTTTGTAGATCCAAGTCATTAAATGCTGTCGCACCACCACAAATGCAAGTAGCCTCAATGCCCACAACTGTGAAAAAGAAGCATGCAGATGAAATTGCCAAGTGGTCTCATGCTCAAAAGATTGATCCTTCATCAGTTCCTAATGGTACGTAGTTGCTACTCACTAGCTTGGGATTGTAATTTGGTACTGTAGATAATAAACCTACAGAAACTCAAGCGAAAGAAGCAGATCCCCAACAACCAGCAATTTGTTTGGTATGATTGTACAAACGTTAATTGAATTCAAGTATTGTAGCTTTGCCGAAGAAAATTTGCCTCTGCAGCTCAACTTCGTAAGCATGAACAACTCTCGGATCTTCACAAGAAAAATGTATTGAAAGCTAAACAAGCTGCTGTGCCTGTAATGAAAAGGTTTATAGTTGAATCTCAAGTATTTGTAGATTCGTGAAATTATTCCTGAACGTGGAGAACCGATTGTCACCTCTCAAGTTGTTCCTACTGATATAGCTTCAGTGGATAAACCTTTGGATGATTCTTCAAATATTGGTGGCAAAATGCTAAAAATGATGGGATGGAAAAATGGTGAAGGCCTTGGAAAGAAAGGGACTGGAATTACAGCGCCAATTGCTCCTGTTGGTAAAATATCTGGGGATACTTCTGGTCTCGGTATGATGGCAGTAATTGTACGATTAAAACTCATATCAAATAGGTGGTGGATCTCTTTCATCAACTCCAGCAGTCCAAGCAGCATCATCTCAACGGGAAAAGATTAACTTACTGGTATATTGCATCTCGGCATAAATTATGGCATTTTTATTCAATGTCTTGATTTCTTGTATGTTTAGACACGAGCCCGCTTTGATAATCTCCAATAAACAAGAAAGAAGCAGCATTGATGAATCAAAAATAATCATGTATTACCTTACATTCTGACTTGTTATTACAATGGTAAAGGCTGATGGGGCTACAAAAGCTCCATGTTCATCTACTACAACCACCACATTTGTCTAGAGAATGATTATAATAGTTTTGGAGGATTTATATCACCTTGGTTACATCAAGTGAACTTTTAAAATCACCATGATTATAATACCCCAAACGTTGTCCATTCCAGTAAATAGTGCCTTGGGTTAATCCAGGAGCATGAAAATGTAAATTTGCTTTCGAAGTAAATGAAGTGTGAACAATACAATACATCCAAGTTAAAGGAGGAATATATGAGGAGACAAGTGGTTGCCATTGTACCGAATTCATCCACATTGGGCTGAATCTACATGACCCTATCAATCCTTTTTACTGAATAGATACAAACAATTGTAATTGTTCACCAAGCAATCCAGGAAAGACTGTCCATGACTTGAATTCTTGGCCATTCCAAGTAGCTGAGATGAATTTTCCACTTGCTACAATATTTTTAAAAATATGTAAACTCAATTCTCTACCTGGTTTAGAATTACGTTGTAATAGATGAATAGATGTCCAATTTTGATTCTTTTTTACTTGAAAAGTACTTGTATTTGATTGAAATGAGCCAAGATATTGCATATTGTATTCATTGGAAAGGTAGACTTGATATTCTATTCCTTCTTGTGATGTCGAAAAACTTAGATTGCCAACATCCATCCATTTTGTTTGGTGTAGCACATAAGTGGTGTCTGAACCAGGTATTTCTTGTAGCATAGACAATGACTCAATGTTTAAATGTTGTCGTAACATGTCAGTCCTTTCTTCTGTCCACATGAACCATCTCAAATCTACAAAAGTGATTTTCTTGTTGATTCTTTCTTGATTCCACACAACTGTCGGTCCCATCATCATAATACTCAAGCCTACTATCATAAACACAAACATACACGCTCTATCTCCTGAATTAAAGCGTGGTTTTTTCATTCTTTCTTCATTAAGCAATGTTTCTTCATCATGATGTTCTTCCTTCATATTCAAGATTTCTCATAAACTATTTTAATTGGTTAAAAAACCTTTAGACTTTTATCCAATCATTTCTCATTCTAACGTTGCAACTTGAATTACACACATTCTATCCAATCAAATTGTATGAATTCAGATATTATATCATTTAATTGGTTGCATTTCTTTGAAATTGTATGATTGGTCGAAAAGCAGATGGATTACCTCCAATGAACAGATTGTATTAAAATGAATCTTGTGGTGATTGAATTTTAACCAATCAAATCACTTTATTAACTGGCGTAAATAACTTAAAATCATTTGATTGGCTCTTTGCTGCCCCGGGGCACGGCACAAAGACGTGAGAATTTACTTGGGGAATCTGGTGTCGTCCACAGTTCAATTTGACATGACGATGGCACTGAAGCGAAAGCGATCGATTGAAAGTAAAGATTTGGATAATTTGACATTGGCATTGAAACTAAAGGCATTGGTAGCAGAAGCTTGTTTATCTGATATGAATAGCGTTGTGATTGAAAAGAATTTGATTGCAATTGCCAAAGAAATGGCTGTGTTATGTATGGCAGGATTACAATCAGAAGAACGATGTCTTCGTTTCTTACAATTATGCTTTGAACGAATGGAAATGCTTATGAAAAAGATTCCAAATCATTCCCCATTGACAGTACAACCAGATAGTTTATGGGCCAATGCAAAATGGCAAGTTAATGATGATATCAGTGGTGAAGAACCAAAAACATTAAGTGAAGAATGTTATGCTAATGCAAAACGTGAAGTAAATTGTTTATGGAAAGCTATGGTCCTTTCAAGAGAACAAGGTGCAAAATTATGGCATGAAAACAAACAAGAAGAAGCCATTCAAGTATTAAAAACATCCGAAGTGTACATGCGTCGCTTTCATTTGAAATATCAAAAACTCAATATTGATCATGCATTGTTACTAAATGCAATGACTTTTTCAATGGAAAAAAAGTCAAAAAAACAAAAAACAGTATCATTTGCAGCTACACCAACAGTACTTGGAAGTGCAGAAGATATTGATCGTTCGCCTACAATGTGTTCTAAGCCAACCAAACTAGATGCATTGCTATTGCGTTCATCCCGTAACTTTCCCACTCCAATGTTTTAATTTAATCAATCGTATTTATTTCCTCCACCCATTAATCCTCCCATGACAGTAGCACGATGTAATATCACACCAACTTGATCGACACCAAATATATTGGGTGGAGGCACATAGAGTTGGATGAACAAGCAATACTTGTCTTGATGG
>JNBS01002155.1:0-10827 GCA_002081575.1 Thraustotheca clavata | reverse complement strand
ATCGCTTTTCAAATACGATAGAGATACGATGAAAGTGTTAAGTAAGAATATGTTTATACAATTTCTCTTCTTCAAGAGAACTTTGTACCAACTACTCCCCAATCGATTATTTGTCTTCTTCAACTTTTTTTCGCTTTCGCCTGAGAAGTCGAGTCCTTTTCGGACTTTGATGGAAAGATTTAATTGATGATTTTCAAACATGGCATCTAGAAATAGCAATGAGGCAATTGGGAAGTTGATTATAGTGTCCCCACCAATAGCACTTCCAAGTGTTTGTACTTAGTACTTCTCCGAATGCATCCGCTTCAAATCTCACAAAGCGGCTAAATAATGACAACATGGGATACGAAATTGATCCATTACATGACAAGAGCACTTAAGTCTAAGTAACTTAGTGACTCATATAATGTTCTTTTGTACCTTCATTTATGTACTGATTAACGCAAATGATCTCGCTTTCTAATTAGTAGCGGCTCGTATTAAAACTTCACTTCACTTAATACTGTAACTTGATTTTTTCACTTTTTAATCATACTCCTTTATTCATTGTAGATAAAAAAATGTGTATGCATTAAACAAACTATTCACCTGTCTTAACACAGTCTGAGTTTAATGCGAGGTGTCAAAAAAGTTTTATGGGCAAAATGGCTTTGTTGGTGCTGGTGTTGGCGTAGGTGATGTGCTTGGTGGTGTGTTAGTAGGATTTACTGTTGGTGTTGGTTTGCTCGTTGGGATTGCTGGCACGGGAGTGGGCACCGTTGGCATAGGAGTTGGTTCTGATGAGATTGGTGTAGGAGCTGGTGTCGACGAACTAGGTGTAGGAGTTGATGTTGGTGCTGGTGTACTTGTTGGGGAGTTTGTAGGATAAGTGGTTGGGTTGCTGGTTGGCGATGGGTCTGGGTTTTCCCATTTCCACTTGCCATCCTGAGTTGCGATACCAAAGTATGTTTCAAATCCACCTTTAGCTGGGTTATCATGAAACATAAAGTAATATGGTATTTCTGATTGTTCAGAAGACTCCCATTCCAGCATAGCATAATAATAGTCTTTGGCGCGTTGCCAGTTAGCCTCATGCTGACCAAAGTTGCCACCTTGTGTTGGCCATCCAGACTCAGTCATGCGAATTTTGTCACCAAACTTTGCCTTGACAGCATCCCACCGAGTCTTAAAGTCGACAATAGGAGTTAGCACAGAGGCAGGTGAGCCACTGAAGAACGGATGAATATTTACACCGATCACATCACATGCATCAGCAATTGCTGGGTTGCCAAGTAATCACCATCAATTTGAACTGTTCCGACCCGAACATTAATTCCAGCATCTTTAATTCGCTTTTTGGCATCATTGATTGTTGCAATAAGTTTGTCAGCAGACCATCCATTGTGGAGCTCTTCATTACCAATGTACACCACTTGAACAGTATCAGGATGTCGTTTGCAACCATCAATGACAGCTTTTAAGTCAGTCTCATAGCGATCACCTTGGATCCAAACACCAGCAGCAACTTGCAAACCCACTTCAGCGGCAACGTCTATAGCATTTTGAGAGCCCATAGCTGTTTGAAAGATTCGCACAGCAGTGAATCGCTCTTTAATAGTGGTAAAATGAGTTTTCATATTTGCTGAGTCGTATGAGTCATAGCAAATACCCATGCTAGTACTTCCAACAACAAAGCCAATGCAGGCAGACACAATAGTCATTAATCTCATCATCTTGAGTATGAGAGAGCCAAATGAATTATGATTGAATTGTGTAGGGTGATTAAATGCGCTTGCCTTTTAAAATCAGAGCATATGCAATATAAACCAATCTTCCATGCAGAACAAATACAATCGCCAAACCTTTAGTTTATACTTAATCGTTCTGTATTAATGGGTTCACGACTACGAGACATCACATAGTGAAGGAATTCTCGGCATTTGTATGGTTTATTGCTAGCACAATGAAACACCGATTCCGTGCTGTAAATTTATTGTAATCAACATTTTATCTAAGGACGTAACATCGAAAGATACACAAGATTGTCTTGCCATCGATGTTAAGACACCAACGTTATTCAAGTAAATTTCTGTAGGAATCCTTAACTTCAAAGGATTTTGATGCAATCGTATCATAACTAGAGATGGCAAAGTTTAGTAAATCGCTTTGCACAAAGATAAATCTACAAGATTCATCTAAATTGCTTAATGTAGTATATGCAGCGAAATTTGCACTAAAAACAAGCAAACTAATATTCTTTGAGACAAAAGATATCTAGTCGGTCTACAATATCCACTTGCCATTCTACGGGCAGCATGTAATTATTGCACAGCTATATACTACGTACTAGAAGTTTCCAAGAATTCACACACCATGATGTTGGGCAACTCTTTTTGTTTGATTGCCAGTGATATCATTCTTTTGATTGGAATTCGTGGTTAGTGTTTTTTCAAATTTGATATTTCCTTACAAGTCTAATAAATGACGATTGACTTAATAAACTTTCTATCTTCCTACGTTTGCAAATCTAATCTCATATAAACAAGAAAAAACATTTGAAATGAAACATTGATTTACTTTTTAACAAATTGCGTTTATACAATGAAGCAAAAAGTCAGGCAATTGGTCACTTAACAAGTAGCCCCTGAACCAGCAGGGATATTTTGACATTTTTGCGAGTGTTGACCACCGGTGAAAGTAACACCAGTAAACTTCCAGTCGCTGCAAGCACCCTTTGCACACAAAATGTACGTGTTGGTGGCCTTGGCGGCTACAGATCCAGTGATCTTGTTGAGTGTGACGTGGGTAATTGGCACGCCATCGGTTGGCTTTCCCGTTGGACCACCGTTCAAGTAATCTACAAGCGAACATAAGCACAACTATTTTTGACTTTCATGGGTGCACACCTTGTTCAATGACAACACCATACTTCTTAATATTCTTGAGTTGGATATTCGAGTATGTGATACCAGTCACTTTTCCTTTAGCATTCGACACAGTCTTGATACGCACACCGTTGTCACTGTCAACAATTTGGGAGTCAGAGATGGTGACATCTTGGACGGTGTTGTCAGAACGACCACCAACAGAACCAATGGACAATCCATGACCACCACTGCAATAGCCACCGGTGAACAAGATATTGGTGCCCGAGTTGACTGCTAAGCAATCATCTTGGTTATAGACGGTGGCACCGCGGATGATGATACCACTGGAGCTGCCAACGTCAAAGGCATCTGTGTTGTGGCCAAGAGCGTCACCAGCTTTGTTGTCAACGGTGAGGCTGGTGAAGTTACTGTTTTGACATTGATTGATGGAGAAAGCTTGCACAGGAGTGTTTAATAGTTTGAATCCCTTGACAACAGAGTTGGTAAGCTTGGATGACTTAAAAAACTTTGGCTTTGGGACTTTAGTATTGCTACCTTTGCCATCCCAGTAGCTAGCACCTTGACCGTCCAAAGTTGCTCCAGTACCATCAATGGTGACTTGGTTACCCGAAACAGCAATAAGTGGGCCAGCAAAACCCTACGATATAACTTTAGCTCCTTTTGAGTATGTGAAAAATACCTTCTTTACGCCAAATGTTGTTGTGCCAGAAAACTTGACAGTTGAGCCATCTTGAAGTGCAGTCAAATCCAATGTGGTACCACCGGGTACACTCAATCCACTTACAGCGATAGATTTGCAGCTCTTTAGGACAGAAGCAGTGGTGGAGGCACTGTAAGTACCCGATAGAGCGCAACCAGCAGCAACAGCTTCATCTTCGGCATAAGACACAGTAGCTAAAGCAGCCACAAGAGCAGACACAACAGTAAAGATCTTCATTGTTTGAGATGACAAATTGATTAATGAAGTTAGATTGATGAGAGACTAAATTAGCATGGTAAAGATATCCTGTTCTGCGCTTCCACATGATACGTTGTAGGTAAACTGGCAATCTGAGTTCCATCATCACACCAAAAAATACACAGTTGTGATGCCACATGTCATAAATGCAATCCAAACCAAATAGGATATTAAAAGTATATGAAATTCATTCGAATCATTTATTCTAATATCCTACTTAAGTTAAGCTGTTGATTACAAGAGATGTACATAATCCATGAGAATGCAATGTGTTTAAGAATGTTTTTGAGAGCAAATACTCAAGTTGCAGATTAGGGACAATAAGCTTTATTGGAAAATTGCATTAACACTCCCAATAGCCTTTGTGTGAGAAACTAATAAAGCCTCTACGGCAACACTTCAATAGCTTAAATGTATTTCATAAAACACTCAACGTGCGCTGTATGACGTAAAAACACACGAGTGATTCTTATCAATGTAACCAAAGCAAGAACTTTAATTGACTAACCAATGTTCACGGTATTTAGCACAATGCCAATTGTTCAATTATACGGTTCACCAAGCGCAATGTGGATGATTGCGATGGACGAACAGGACTCCTGAACGAACTACTAACTAAATGTTACATGTTGAACCTTAGTAGACTTCCCAGACCACTAAACTAAGCCGCAATCTATAATGTAAAACCATGCATCTCAATAATATTGGGTAAGCTAAGGATTCAAGGTACTTTGTAAATATACTACGCCAATGCAACAGTTTTCAATACTACTATAGCTTTTTGTTCGTATTTGGCGTGTCTATCGAGGTTGGCGGAATTGCTAACTCCCTTGGATATGATGACAATGAAACATAATCAGATTAAGGTGGATACAATTTTGATTGAAAAATGGAGATAAACCTTGCCTATTCGTCCCGAATCAAGTCTACCCACATTAAACTGAACAAAGACACAATTCTAATAGTGCACGTCATACACACCTCATCATTAGCATAACATAATCAGTCTTAGCTTCATCACCTTCTGAGTTTAATTTGAGCGCTGTGCCTTATAATAATAGTATTCAATTCACCACTACATAAATAACAAGACAATGCTCATGTACACATTTTGAATATCTCTGAAATCTCCTCACACAGAGGTAGGCGTAAACAACGTAGCGAACGATTACATCATGCCTTTAGCACCACTCTTGGTGGCATTTCTTTTGTCATGGAATGTGTGGTAAGAACTAAGAATGACAACTTGCGAACCATTTGGTTATCATTTAGACACTTTCTGATATTACGCCACTTAAGTGATCTACAGCTTTATTTGATTCATTAATCAATTTGCATTCGAAAGCAATGAAAGGTTTTTTTGCTGCCTCTTTAGCTGCGTTTGCTGCTACTGCCTCTGCTGGTGACTATTGCGGACAATGGGATTCTACTACTGTTGGTAAATACATCGTTTACAACAATTTATGGGGCAAAGGTGACGCTACTTCTGGTAGCCAATGCACTGGTGTCACTAGCTCTGGAGGTTCTAACCTTGCTTGGCACACCAACTGGAGCTGGCAAGGAGGTTTTGCTAAAGTTAAATCGTATGCCAATGCCAACCTTTTGTTCACCCCAAAGCAAATTAACTCAATTAAATCCATCCCTTCGACATGGAAATGGCAAATAACTCATTCGGGTCCTATTGTCGCTGATATCAGCTATGACTTGTTTACCAGTCCAACTACAAGTACAAAAGACAATGCTTATGAAATTATGATTTGGTTGTCTGCCCTTGGCGGTGCTGGCCCAATTTCAAGTACGGGATCCCCAATTGCATCTGTAGTTGTTGCTGGTATCCCATTCAAACTTTACAAAGGCATAAATGGAAACACAGTGGTGTATTCATTTGTTGTTCACAAGAGTGCCACTAATTTCAATGCCGACTTGAAAGAATTTTTCAACTATTTGGTCAAGAACCAAAAATTCCCTGCAAACCAATACTTGACAACTGTGCAAGCCGGTACTGAACCATTCTCTGGTACAAACGTAAAGTTTACAACATCAGCCTACTCTGTGTCTGTTAACTAAATTTTCATCATAATAAAGACACGATAGATAGCTTCATTTTGTAAAGCAAAGTCAAATTCCAATCTAGATAGATTGTGTTGATTTTAGAGACATAAGTTTTAGCTGATTGCGTGATTTATACTGTGAGCATAGTGCTATCGCATTCATACAATGAATTAAAATTGGAATAGCAGACACAAAGTTATTGTATTGAAAGACTAAATCTTAATAGCTGCTCTTAATAAGCAATGGATAGATGCGAATGGTATGGAAGATTGTAAGAAGCACAATGACTGCGACTGGAATGTAAGTGTCGTTAAGAATGTGACCGATACCATGAAGACCAGCCAAACTCACAGCACCATCACCAAGAGCACGACCAAGAGTACCGGCTTCAGTCGCCAATAGACCAGCGTTAAAAGTACCACGAGCAAACGACTTTGGGATAGTCTTGGAGAGCAAACTCATACTTACACCTTCAAGGACGTTGGTGAAGGTGTAAATCATAATGGCACCAAAGACATATTGGTACACAGTATATGTCGATACCCATGCAACGATACCAACCACACCGACAAGCATGAGGATTTCCGAGCCCAAAATGAGTTCAGCATCAAGATAACGATAACTGAGCCATCCCACAAGATAATTGGATGGGAACATGAGCAAACCGAGGAAAGCAAGGAAAATACCAGAAGCACTCGAACTCCAGTCAAAATAATGATCAACGACAACAGTAGCAGAAGTAATAAGAATTTCCAATGTAAGCTTTAGAATGACGTAAATGCAAAGCATTGTAATTACAGGCACATTCTTAAGAAGCGATTTGATGGATGGAGGAGCACTGATGGAGCTGCGTGTTGTCAATGGGGTGTGTTCCGAAGCAGACAAAGTACGTCCAGATTCAAGAGCAACAATCGAACGAGATCGTTCAGCCATAACATGATCACGAGCTTTATGATCAGGTTCAAGGAAGAAGAAGAAAGTTGCAATGAAGAAGACAACCCACACAACTAAATACAATAATGAGTAAACGTCAAAAGCAATATAACTTACTAAGCATGAGCCAACCCGAAGAATTTTCGACAGTCACTCGAGCCCCATAAATGTTGATTTCTGGCAAATATACTAGAGCTGCTGCTATAGCAGGACCAGCAGACATACCAAGTGCACTATAAGTCACAAACAAAGCCGAACCAACTGTACGTTCTTCACGGGAGTACGAATCAGCAATGTATCTAAATACAATATAGAATTTTGTTTAGGTCAAAAAGTATTACCGTCGATTGATCGAACGAGCACCACCAATACCATTGAGCACACGACCGATAAGACACATTGTAAAGCTGTCAAAAGAAAGAGCAAGAGCGTAGAAAAGATTACCAATAATCAAACAACCAGTGGAAAAAAGCAATGGGAATTTAAACGATTTATTAGCCCACCACGAGTAAAGCACAGCAGAACCCATCGAGGCAACAGGAGTCATACCAACGACAATACCACTCATGGCTGCAGAACCACCAAGAAGAATCGAATAATCACCGGCAGTAGGAGCTACAATATAATAGTTGGTCATGTACAAGAAAGTACTCATCATATTGAGCCAACGCGAGATTTCAGATACACCTTGCGATTTAAGAGCAGTGTAAACAACTTCTTCTTCATCATCTGAGAGATCACTGTCAAAAATCAAAGCTTGAGCAGCAATAGTCTTGGCATAGCGGGTTGCTTGATGCAATCTAATGATCAAAGTTAACATTTGATCATTCAAAATTGCAATAAATACCGTTGACGAGCAAGTGAAATCTTGTTGAGAATTGGTTCACATTCACTAATCGAACGCTCCATGCGAACTACCGAAGCAAGAGATGAACGATACGATGGAGTTGGAGCTTCAGAAACAGGAGGAAGCAAACCCATTTCAATTTGAAGAGTTTGGAGTTCTTTTAAAGCAGCACGAATGGTGGCAATAATAGCAGAAATACCTATAAAATAGAGCTTGAGAATGCTTTAAACTAAGATTTTTTACCTTCATCATGATAAAGTTGTTGTAAATGGGAAACATTAGCATCAACACGGGTGCTAATGTAGTTATCAGTAATTTTATGGGCTTTGTTATTCTTGTCATGTTTCTTGAGAATTTTACGAAGACCAGTAGCATTAAGCTCCACATAATGAAGCAAATGAACTAATTCTTCACCAATTTTACGGTAGCCATCACCAAGAGTTTGAATTGTTTCAACTTCCGAGTTATAAACCAAAGATTTTTGTGTTTCACGGCATTGCTTTAAACGTTGAGCAAATTCACCTTGTTTAGTCAAGAAAAACAAAACAATTTTTTCAATTTCAGCATCAAGTTTCTTTTCAAATTCTTGTTGCAATGCTTTACGTGTTTCTGCTTCACCAAATTGAGCAATTTTAGCTTGTGAAGTTGGCGAAAACAATGGATCATTTGGATCCTTTGAGCGTAGAGTTAATTTTTTCAAATCTTTTTTTAATTGACGATATTCCAAGTATTGTCTACATGCAAATGATAAGTATTTGTTGTATATTTACACTATGCTGAAATCAATGGCAGTCATGAATACAGCCAACCAGCCAAACTGGCAAAGCTGGCAATTGCATTAAAGACACATTGAATAGCATTTCAACGTACGTACCCTTCCCATTCAGGGTTGACATTGAGCAGCAGCTTCTTTCCAAACTTTACCATTGTTGCAAGTGATGCCCAAATCAAAAATGGTGCGCTGCCAGCTTTTGGACGATTATGTCTCACTTCTGTGACAAATAGTGTTACCATTGCGTCATTCTGTAGCATTTAAATTCATTGTGTTTTGTCTTGGTTTCTTCACCGTAGAATTAATCATCTAGATACAGGCGAGAATATCACCGAACACAAGAGCTTAAACATCCTCATACCTCCGCAGGATCATTTAAAACGTGAGCAAAACTCTATAGCTTATCCACTTCTTGTCAACGTATTCAATAGCTTTGTTAATTTACAATTGCATGAACTGATGATTATTAATGCTTGAACATTGACTGTATTAACCTTGAACACTGATTGTTTAAAGATGGATCGTTTTTATTGGCATTGCAACGGGATGTAAATGAAAGCTTTTTCAGAATATGAACATGTTGGATTGTGATTTCTCAGGATTGAAATGCTTGTTGTATTTAAGATGATCAAGCTTTGAGACTAAGTGCTAGCTTTTAGAGATACTCGTGGGATCGATGGTATCATGTTTTAGAAAGGCAAACTCACACTATTTGAGTAGTCATGTCAATGGTTATTTAGGTCGACAAACAGAGACAAGTACGATGTGTTGCACTTTTTCAAGACAAAATGAATCTTGACGACATTACATTCGCTGGATGGATGCTCAATTGTCCTCGTTTTTACACAAGAGTATTTTGTATTTTGCTCTACGAACGATATATCACATTTAATATAACGGTAAAAACTTATGTAGACAGTACAAACGATAGTTTTGATATGAGAATTATCGCAATATGATTATCACTAGTCAAACAAATAATCAATCGAAAATATAATTTGAGTTGTGCACAAGGATATGAATTAAACCGACCTTGGTCCATGATTTTTACGTAAAGGAACTTTTAATGTCATTGCTAATTCTTGTAGTATGGCATGTACTACGTTAGCAAGCGAAATAAGCCTTGGCATACAACTCTGGACATGAGGAAAGGCTTAGTCTACGCATCGAATTGATGCTACAAGCTTGGTTTGTGATAAGCGCACGTTCCAAATGTGTATAAATACTTCGACTTGGCCATTAGACCTAGCGTGAGCAATCAACTTTTGATAGAATGTACCCACCTTTTTTTTATTGCATGATCTGGTGGCCAGCAATTCGTCCTGAACGATACGGCTTTTGTGTAGTTTATCGCATAAAGAATGAACTTTTTGTCATATTTACTCGACCATGGCGTGACATTATTTAATTATGGTCAAGGAATACAAGGTTATGATCAACCAATGTCGTGATAATATTTTGTACATTAATTTTTCCTTCATTCCTGGGCTATAGGTTAGGAAGATTTTGCTCTATATCATCCTGCCATATTGACGGAAATGATAATTACACTGTCGGGATAGCAGCAAATGTCAAAGTGCAAGTCCTTGGAAGACATCAGTTATTCAAATGCAATGGCCATGAATTATCAAAGTCTTGATACATAATTCATGAATCATGCAATGTTTTTGCGATTGTCTTCATTATTACTATAGGTTCTTGTCTTCAGTTGCTAATACTATTCATTGCAGCAAGTTATCACATGCACCCAAGTGTAATTACTGGAAAATCGTTATATCCATTCTGGTACTCATTTGCGAATCATCACTTATCTCCACAAGTACGATACCGAAAATGGTAACTTTTAATTGAAGTTTGCCAAGTCCAGCCACATATTTTCTACAGCATTTTACAGTCTATCTTTTGTTCAAACCACCCTGCCATGCCAGTAAAATCGAAATATTACTTGTTCCCACCAGCTTTACCAGCTAATGTCAAGCACTTGGTGCAAGATCAAAATCAGAAAAAATCACTGCACAACTACAGGTAAAACAGTTTATAAAAACCATATCTATCCAATGCCAGCAATATCGCTTTTGACATTGTTAAAAACCTTTACAAAATGGCTGTCTAGTAGAATATGTTCCATTTGATCAACTAGGTAAATATGTTTGCATTCAAATTAAACCTGCGGGTACTATATGCACGAAATTATTCATTGTAAGAAAACGTGCATAATACTGCTTTCATCCAGGAATCAATTAAAATTTTAACAAATTCTAATGATTCAAACATATAAACAAGATTACCTCATTCCATGGTTCATGAATGGTACTACAGACCATCAACAGCTCACCAAACCAGCTTAACAAGCAGCCCCAGATCCAGCAGGGATATTTTGGCACTTTTGCGAGTGTTG